>CABEEJ010007112.1:8564-33658 GCA_901482245.1 Timema douglasi | reverse complement strand
GTAGTTTCGGAGCCTATTCATTACAAACAAACAAACAAACAAAAAATCAAACCTTTCCTCTTTATAATATTAGTATGATATATAAAGGATATTTACTATTGCAAATAACGAATAATTCATAAATATATAATATTGTTTCCCTGGTAGTTAAGTCTAATATGTGTAGAATTCTCACAAATTGCTAAACGTAACTAGTGCATCCTGTTCTTTGAAATTAATTATTTGCCACCGAATCCTGCATATTATAATTTCGCTGGAAAGTATAATTAAATATTGATGTGTCACAGAAATCAAATTTAAACTGGGCCCTTTTTAAGTGGAATTACGGTAATAAGGTAGGATTATAAAATGTATACACATTAAAAAGTTTTAATAGAAAATAACAGAATTATTATTTTATTTTCTAAACAATTTTTCACTTTCTCTTCCACGCAAATATGGTTACACTTCCTATAAACTATACCTACCTCCTCCTTACCTTGTCAGAGTATTTATGTGTATATCCCGGATGGTTTGTAAGAGACGCTGCATACAAAATAAGCCATTAATTAGGTCTACAGTCTAAGAAATTGAAAAAAAAAAAATACAACCCTATTTTTTCCACTCAACATTGATCACATTTTAATGTGTCATTAATGTTGTCAACCTTAATGCAGGACCAGATATTCGTGGGCTCGAACCCCGCTGAGGTTGAAAGATTTTACAGAGCTACAAAAATCCCTATCACAACTTCCTTCGTCGATTGCGTGGCATGTGAAATAACCCTGGAAGATATGTATGTGAAAATGCCTTTCCCGACAGAATTGGTAGGCCTTTTCTATCTCGCTCATAGAAATTCTCGTGTGTAAATATAACCGATTTATTCAAAAAGTGCACTTTCAATACCACGAATAAATAATATTAAGGTTATTTTTATGGTTTTTGAAAATATCCATCGAAAGTGATGTCTGTATGACATATTATTATTATTATTATTATTATTATTATTAGCACCGTGTCTTACTACCCGTTCGGGTTATACACACTTACGCTAATGTGTAGTGGTAGGGTGATTGTGAGATGAAATGAAGTACCNGTCTTACTACCCGTTCGGGTTATACACACTTACGCTAATGTGTAGTGGTAGGGTGATTGTGAGATGAAATGAAGTACCTACAGTTTAACGTGGAATCCTAACCACGGTGTAGGCCTGGCATTCTTCACAATCACAAGATGTCTTGTCAGAGGTGAAGTAAGGGTTTGGTAATCAGATAAATCTGTGCCGGGACCGAGGATTGAACCCCAGCCGCCAGCACAAAAGTTTGACACCTTACCCCTAGACCGCCAGGTCACCTATATGACATATGACTAGACTTCTAATATGTTAAATCCAATTTAGTAGTTTTTCTGACAGTCAATACTTTTCCTTTTAAAATAATTGGTCTATAGAATGTGGTGCACCCTTTCCATAGAAAAGCACCCAAGTCACGACATCTGCTCACTTCTATGTGTGTAAAGATAAGATTTAAGGGTGTCGGGGTACAAAGAGGTTCGGAGCCGGGAATTGGGCAGAGTGAGTGTGGCGGCCAGGGTGTGAAAGTTAGGGAGAGGGGGTTGCTCTCGAGAGTTTACTCAAAAGAGACAGACGGACATGTGTAGGGGGTGATGGAGGCAGTTTTCTTTTCCAAACGACCAAGTGAGTGACCAAGGAAACGTGTCGCTGCATAAAAAGTAGAAGGTGGAAAAACTTTCTGGGTAGGAAGCAAACGTAATGGAGGGCAAGAGGAGGGTCTAAAATAAAAAAAAAAACATAGAAAAACTTTATGAAGTGTGTGTGCGCGTGCGAATAGAAAAAAAACTTTTTTTCGTATTTTTTTATAAGGATGGATCCTAGTGTGTGCGTGTGTGTGTACTATTTTTTATAAGGATGGATCCTAGTGTGTGTGTGTGTGTGTGTGTGTGTGTGTTTTTTTGAAGAGGAGAAAGACGGAGGATAGTTTTGAGGGGAAGAATTGGAGACTGAAAATTGCTGAAAGGTTCCTACGTGACCTGTAGAGTCAAAAAATGTATTTCCACTTGAGGAATTGAAGATTCTACTATCTTTTTTTTGTAAATTTATTCAAAGTTGTTGAAATAAATACCTCCATATTTAAAGTTAGTATGATTCATGGGAATTTCAATAAAGATATCAGCCTGAGACTTTCAGTTGAAAATGCGATGTTTTAGCGGTTATTTTCTTGCTTCAACGTTATACCGGTTTGTTTTATAATCATAGATTGATGGCACTAATGGAATAAGGATGAGGAAGGTAGAGTTTTATTAGTAGCGTACCAGAAATTGAGGATAAGAAGAGTGGAAAACTATTCTAGGATAGATCACCGCTATTGCACTGGCTGAGATTTGAACCCTGATATACCCGTCACCGGAGAATGAAGCGTGCGACGACCAGATTGGATGATTTATGGTCTAATATTATTTTTTTGTTTAATATTTGTTACTCAATTTGTGTATTTATCTAGCTCAGGCTATTTAACTTGGACTTTATGAAGCAATTAATTATATCAGCACTTGACCTACAAGTCAACTTAAATCCATAACATACACAACACCCGAGCTTAGACATTTATTAATCGCAGGGAAAGAGGAAGATAAATTTCATCAATGATACCTTTTTTGTTTTACTATGCCAGTGTTTGAACCCGGGTCTTTTAGCTTAGTTGGCAATATGATCTACCGATTAGGATAAAGTATTGGACTTAGTTTATAAATAGAGATATTTTCAATTCCCTCTGTTTTGTGTTAATATTGTTGCATCGCATCCTGCAGCTCGTTTAGGCTTATATATATATATCCCCGTTTCTTACTACTCGTTCGAGCAATACACTAATGCATTAATTACGCTAATGGTATTACGGTTTAAGGAAGCCTAGGAAGTGCACACGCATTTTCTTGGAGGTTGATTTGAAAACAGTTTAAAAAAACACCCTGAGCACACCCGACCTAGATTTGAAGCTAGATCTCTCCGTTATCGGCAGTCTAGTTTACTGTGAGAGTTAAGCGTTATACCACGTGGCCACCTTAGTGGGTAATTTATCTAGTACTAAAAGGGATACACTATATTAATAGTTATATAGTACACACACGTTGATGTTTACCTCTTATTACAGTTTAAATTCTTAAAAAAAATCTTCATAATAATGCCAATTAGATTTATCGTAATTTAGCCGAATTATATTTAAAGACTTTACTTATAAAATCGACAAAACATATCATTGAAGCTAATAAACACATATCTATCTTTGTTTTTCTTTTAATTTTAATATTAGTTGAATCTTGGATCCAACAATAGGCTATATTTGTTTTCTGTTCCTATATATAATTATTTACATCTAAATATTAAAGAGAACATTGTACCCATTTTTTAAGTATACTAAATTAGAGCATTGTTTTTCAACTATTTAATCATTCAGTTTTTTTTTTACAACCTTGCCGTTCTTTTCCGCTTTTGTAGTTGGCTATAATAAAGTCCACCAAGATAAAGGCTTTCCCTTTGTTACAAACGTTATCACCACAAAATGGAGCTTAGTAATGTTTATATGATTCCTCCTTAAATTCTGGGCTATTTACTCTAGTTAAAATACATTAGCACATTTTGCATTATTTCTGCTGTAATAAACCCTTTCATAATAACTAGATACATTCGCTCTCTCCCTTTCTTATTTTTTTTTTCACAAACAAATATGGCTCCTAATTTAGCATTTAAATGCTGAAAAGAACAAATAGTGCTTCATGAATATATTTTTTTAAAAGAGCCAGAAAGTAAATTGTGCCCAAAATTACTTTTTTCTTCACTTTATAAAAAATATAAAAAGGGTATTAAAACGGTTGTCCCAAATGTGTGGCAATTAGCTTGTAGTATTGTCGTGTGCTTACATTCAAAAGTACTCTTCCAAGCTGTGAACAGAAAAGAAAAATAGGTCAAAAACAAATTCATCTACGAAATTCATATAACTTTAACATGTGTAATATATTCCATATATATTAAACTCTATTTTTACCTTTTAAACTTTGTGGAAAAGTATGCCTTACCTTTAAAAAAACCACATTAAAGTTGTTTATATTAATATACACTTTATTTCCATGTTATAAAAATAGATCTCAAGTGCCCCACCTACTTGCTTAAAAACTAAATATAAATGGCAAGTCTTATATCTAGGACGTCATATTTATTTATTTTAAACTCGAATATTTAAAATAACTGGTTTCGTTATAATAAACCAGTAGAGAGTTGATGTAAAAATTATTTAAGATAACGAAGAAAAATATTAGTAAATAAACTTGTATTTTATTTGCTTCGGAATATTTACATGTATTTAATAAATAATTATTTTTAGTAAAATACGTATCTGTGTGACCTAAAAGTTAAGAAGACTACCTGGCCTGATTCTAGTATGGTGATGCTTATAAAAATAAAAATCCACAGTGTAAGCACTCAAAGGTAAACTTGATACCTTTCAGAGTAATTAACTTACATACATGAAAGCTATACAATCAATAAGTTTTTGGGATGTTCGCTCTCGCAAATAAATATAAATTTTTCTCTAGGTTTTTTTTATCACATATTTTTTGAAAATAAAAGCTAATACCAAATTAATCGTTTAAATCTCGTGTTTAATATGTGCTATTCTATGATAATCTATGTAAAGCTTGTTCATAAATTATTCACTCAATGACAAGCATCAATAAAATCGTGATTTTAAGAGCTGATTTAAAATTGTTTTATTTAAAGAAATAAATGTTTTTATTTGTATTATAAATTTCCGATAGCTCTTAAGCTATAGAACTTAATAAGGATTATAATGGGGTTAGTAATCAATCCATGAGCACTCTGTGTACGAATTAAATCTTTACTGACCCAAAACAAAAATAAAATCCTATTTTATTATTATTATTATTATTAGCACCACGTCTTACTACCCGTTCGGGTTATACGCACTTACGCTAATGTGTAATGGTAGGGTCATTGTGAGATTAAATGAAGGACCTACAGTTTAACGTGGAATCCGAACCACGGTGGAGGCCTGGCATTCCTCACATTCACAAGATGTCTTGTCAGAGGTGAAGGAAGGGTTTGGTAATCAGATAAATCTTTGCCGGGACCGAGGATTGAACCCCGGCCGCCAGCATAGAAGTCTGACACCTTACCCCTAGACCGCCAGGTCACCGAAATCCTATTTAAATCTGAAATAAAATGTTGTTTATACAAAATTATTATATTCTCTTAGGGACCTTTGGGTCACCTGACCTAAAATTACCCCATTCAAAATATATAGGGTTTGAAGGGCAAGGGGTATGTGGAAGGAGGGCGGGAGGGGGGGGGGTTAAATTGTAAAGGTGGGCTTTGACCAAGGTTCCAACAAAAAGGGAGTAGAATTCTGCCATATAAACGGGTTGCAGTAGAATAGAAGAGAGAAGGGGCTTAGAAGGGTAGAAGTGTTGGTCAACGGATACGGGGGGGGAGGGGTGTTAATGGACTCCCTACAACACACAGAATTAGCATCCGGATGCTGGTGATTGGGAAGTAGGTAATATACATCCACCCCCTGATTTCATCATTTACGCAACCTAAATTATTACCGTTGATTAAACATAAAGCATTGTTATATGCACTTGTGTACACCAATATGGTTTAATATTTTAGTTGGAATAGAAAGGGTTCAAGTACAACATTATATCTAAGCGTACCCATATCACGGATTAGTGATAATTAGAGTGACCCTGGTTCTATTCCCAGAATTTCCTAATTGATTTATCTAACGCTACAATAGATGATTTGGTTCCTTACATAGTCGAATTGTTGTCACGCCTGTTGAAAACATTGTGGCGTGTTTAGTACGCCTTTTGTGACATTCTTGGCAAAGAAATTTACATAATTTAAAATCATGCATATGCTATTTGGAATGTCCTTTACATGTTTATTTTTTATTTTGGTGGACTTTTAGCACTGCGTCTTACAACCATTCGGTATATATATATACTAATTACGCTAACAGGTTTTGAATGAGGAAGGATGAATTTAAAAGAAGGGTACTTTCACTTACGAGGCAGAATGAAAAACCAATTAGGAGAAATTTAGTAGAAGTTTACCTTTATTTACGTGGAACGAGTATAAAAAACCATTTAGGAGAATTTACCTTCATGTTCAGTAGAACATTAAATCAAAAAAGCGGGGGTGTTTTTATGTTGACGTTTGTAGATAGATTTTCTATGTATTTCCTCTTAACATACTTCCTTAATCCCTAAACATCATATTAAAAAAGAGTTTAAAAAATCCCCTGCCTATTTGATTTTGTCTTAACCTAGTTGTCACCTGCTTCGGTGGCCGCAGAGTTTACGGCATTGTTCTCCCAATTGTTTGGACTGCTTATGACGGGGATATTGGGTTTCAAAACCCAGTCTTGTGTACTGAGGTTTTTTTTTTTCTAAATGTTTTCCCACTATTTCCCGCGCTATTGTAGGTACACTTCCACTATATTCAACCTTCTTCATCATTAACACATTAGCTTAATTAGTATATATGCGTCAGAACCGAATGGACTGTTACAGGAGGGGACACAGAGAAAAAATTATATATTTTTAAGTCAATATTACGAGTTATTTAGTTATTTCGATTACGGCTTTATTAAAAACATAAAATCTAACTAAACTGATTCCAAAATAAATTACTCAGGTTTTTTAGAGGTTCTTAAAACAAGCTACACCTTTTGAGTCTACTAATTTTATAATCATTCGAATTACAAAGTCACTTAATTCTAGCCAAAATAGATTATACTGTTCTCAGGCTCTCTATTTCTTCTTGTAAAAACAAAATTATTGTAAATATATTATTAAAGACACTGAAATTTCTCTGGGCCTGTTTGTATGAACTCTTACTTATTACTGGAAAATGAATATTAAAATATATATAACATTATTTTTTGGAATATTTTAATATGTAATACATACGATAAAGATAATAACATCAAATTATTACTATTATGTGTTCTGTCTCACGACAGGTCCGTTTCTTTTGTCAGTTATTTAAACTGCCAATGCGCCTTGTACTCTGCCTCCTCCTTCAGATCCAAAAATGTTCTTCTTTCCTTAGAGTCATCAAATATTTGAATCCTATTTCTTCCTGAGCTCCTCCATCCCTAAACTTTTCCTTCCATGGCGTCATACAGAAGACTGTTCCTCCTAAGGATGTGTCCGATACAGTTTTCTTTGTACCAAAGAATCACATCCAAAATGGTTCTCTTCTCACCCACTCTTCTTAGGATTTCTTCATTTGTCCCCGTTTAAGTCCACCTGATCTTATCAAATCTTCTTCAGTATCTCATTTCAAAGCTTTCTTAAAACATTTTTTCCATCTTCCTGAAAGTCCAAGTTTCTGCTCCAAATATAGCATTTCATCAGTTTCTTCTTCAGTTCCAAGCTCAGATTACTGGTCAGCATAGAATGGATTACCCAGCCGTTTCAATGCGAGTTACAGTTATTTTTTTAAATTTTATTGCATAACATAAATAATCATTTCATCACACAGTTCTGTAAAATAAAATTTACTAGCTCCACTGTTGCGTATTTTTACTTTATTTATATGGCATCTGAACTCCTTATACCAACTATTTATTATTTTAAAAATAGCAATCAGGACCAAAATTTTGATGACGTGTCATCTTTTTTGAGGGGTTAATCACATACAACGCTACAAAGTAGCCTATATAAACTCTTTTCATTAGCCCTTTATTGTAGGAATGTATATTAATATAGTCAATTTTGGGGTTATTTTTGGTAATTTTGGAACTTGAGGCAAGATTTTATTGATATATGTCATCTTTGATTCATTTTTAAACTATTTAAGTGATTTCGATCCGTTTTAAAGCATTTATGTTAAATAAGTATAGGTTTAAATACAATAAGGCCTCTATATCTGCAGTTAATATTATGTTCCTAGATCTACTACGGTTACGTGAAACCACGGATAACACCAAACTATTATGTAACGTGATATTCATATAACATACATAAATACGGTAAAGTTTAATTGACAAATTATTCACAATAATACATCACCGACATTAAATAAATTAATAATAACGTGAATCATACTGTGCACAACAATCTACTTACTATTCTCCAATCTTATTGTTGAGACGCTCACTTGATGATGATTATTATGATTATAATGATGATATTAATGACACTGGTGATGATATGATAGCACTATGCCCACGACGAGGAGATGAGGTGGGGTGGGGTGATGGTGTAGAGTTTGTGACTTATAAACAATTTTATTTTTAAATTAAAAATAAACAAAATTGGGCAGTGGTAAACTACGGATACAGAATCAGCGGATACGGACGGGGGCCTTACTGTACTAGAACTATTTTATTAATTCTTAGTTAAAAAAATACTTTTTTCACACGCATATGTTGGGATAAAAAGAGAATGTACTCAATGGATTTTGTATCATTTTTCTTTTTATGTTTGTAAAATACACATTCTTGGTGAGACTGCAACTAGGCTGGAGAGGGTTGCGTTGGGAGGGGGTAGCTATTACTTCTGAAGCAGATATTTGTAAATCATTATTATATCTAGCAAAATCCAAGTGTTTAGTTTTTTTAGGATTTTTAATAATAAAAATATTCTCTAGTTTGTATCTGTACAATGCGTGTTTGATTTAGTTGTGTAACTTTATAACGAGTTTTTGTTCATATTTAATGCACATTTTGAAAATTTGAACAATTTTGTTGAGTATTTAAGTCATTTTAATGTGATTAAAGTTCGGGTCCTGAGAGTAATTTGATTAATAATTTTTGTCCGCAGATAAATTATGTTTATTTCTTTAATAGGTTCATCACGCATTTTCTTACTATAAAAGTGCTGCTACCTAGTGGGGGCTGCCAGAAGCAAACGTGAAGTATTGTAGGCCAACCCCATCTTGCGGATTTTATTAGAACTGCTAGTTAATCAATATGGACCAATTTGTAGCGCAATGAGAGGATGAACAGGAGAGGATGACACTACTGATGGCTACAGAACAACTGAAACATTCACTATAAATCCATATATGGTAGATATCTCAGGAATTTAAAAAAAATACTCTTAGTTTAAGGCGCTAAAAAAATTAAACTTAAAACTCTATTTGTAAAATTTTTGCTGCTGTGGAACCTGTTTAGAATATTTTTAATACACCATAATTTATTTCCTATTATATTTTGTATATGTTTTATACTTACTCCTTGTTACATCTTGTGTTAAATAAAAAGACTTATTTTTTTTGAGAAATATTTAAGAGTTAAAACAATCAAACTAATACATTTTCGAGACCTGAATGTCCATGTAGGATGCTAAGTAAGAGTTTCTCACGATCATTATTCTATGACTAAAATTGATCTAAATATTCTCTGGAAAAACACTTGTTTTATATAATTGGTTACCACTTTAAGACTAAATTTTAACTTAATAGGGTTCTAATAAAACTATATAAAAACTATTTAGCTTCAACACTTAAGCACAGCTTCATATCCCTCTAAAATAAAAACAAGATATTCATTTTATTTGAGTAAAAATATAATATGTTTTTAAGAAATTGTATTAAATTTCATAATTTTGATTGGCAGAATAAACGCTTTTTTTCGTAAAAAAATATGTTTATTAACTTATATATATAGGGGTAGACTTATTAAATATTAACTGAGCAAGTTTTTATTTTTTAAATTAATTAGTATACTTACCCATATAACCACACCCTTTAATCAAGCTCTTAACGTCTTGTCACACGAGAAACATCATGGGTAGAGAGTTTACTTGTTCTGTTACTAGAGGTCTCTGTAAGCGCTATATTCTAAACAAAGTCCATCAATTCGAGGTTTGAGGTCAAGCAAGACAGCTGCGTTGTAGACTCATTCAGACTACTAGAGGTCAGTTAAGACGACACCGTTGGACTACTAGATGTCCTTACGTCCGTTCTGTCAATAGAAACAGTTGTATTTCCGACATTGACTACTAGATATCTATATATTCGTTAGGTCAGATTTTAGAAATGACGCGTTTCAAACATAATTCATGAAGGTATATTTTTTACTATTAATACGACAGTATATAATATAATAAATAAAATAAATGCATTATCAGGGTGTTGCTAGTGATTTAAAAGGAGAACTAGGTACCAATAGAAGCGATATATATTAAGGAAGAAGATAGGAATAGGCGTACAAATTATTGTGGGGTAACGCTGGTGTGCCACCGTAGAAAAATATATGAGAATATTCTGGAAAAGAGATTAAGAAATATATGAAAGAAAGGACTTTTGATCTTTGCCATACGACATCCGATGGAAAGAAGGTATGAGTTTGGGAAATACTTAGTAAATGGTATTTATGGATGTGGGGAAGGTATATGATAGCATGGATAGAAATAAAGTTTGGAAAGCGATGGAGGAGGCACAAATGGAAAGATAAGTTGTAATGAGAGTGAAAATCATGTAAGAGGAAAAGAGTAGTGCAGTTAAAACGGAAAGTGGAAGGACAGAGTGATCCAAAATAAAAATAAATTAGGTGAAGCAGAGAAGTGCCCTTTTACCACTAATATTTGCAATGGCAATGGAAATTGTCATGAATGAAATCGCTGGAAAATTCGGGGAGGAAAGAATAAAAGCCATGATGTTTGCTGATGACTTGATGAAATAGGGGAAGAATGAAGAGGAAGTACAGGAACAGCCAAAGGAATGGAATCAGAAAGTAACAGAGTGTGGAGTGAAATTTAACTTGACGAAGTCTGAAGTGATGATAATGACAAGAAAGAGGTCTTGTAAAGCTATTAGGTTGGATGGAGTAGAGCTTAGAAAAGTATAAAACTTAAAATGGATTGGAAGGGTGATGGATGTGAAAGGTGGAAGTAGACAGGATCTAATGAGAAGAGGACCGCACGGAGAGTAGAGACCTGCTATGGAGAAGAGAAGTGCTCCTGAAGTGTAAGGAAGTGTTGTACAGGGCGTACTTTTACTCATTGTCATATTTGAACCAAAATATGGCCATTGAAGGTAAGAGAGACTAGGAAAATGAAGGCTATGAAAATGAAGATTGTAAGGAGTATGCTAGCTGTCACGATGAGAAACATGGTTATAAATTAAGTTAACTGGAAAAGAAAACTGACCCGGCAACAATCTAGAAACAGTTAATAATTACGATGATTACTAGTTTCCGAGGTATTTTAAAATGAGGGTATCTAAATGTTGACTTGGTGTTTACCAATTTTCTATAAACATATCTTTAAATGAATTTTATATATATATAAATAAAAGACAAAACCCATCCAATATAAATGGCTAACATGTTATTGATTGCGTTGGATACATATATGTTAATGCATTACTAAATATTAAATTAACGTGATAAAAAAAAACTAGCTTCAGAGGTCAAATAGTATAAGGCGTCACCTTAGAGTTATACCGGTATGATCGTGACGGGGGGTGAGGTGGAGATCGTGGTTCAAACCCCATTAAGGGTTTGAAGTTTTTTTTCCCCCGGATAGTTCACTACTCTCCTTCTAAGCCATTGTTGGTGAATTACCTCTAAAATGAGTCCTTTCTCTTTCCTGCTCCGTTTAAGTAACCTAATCATCGTATTTATACGTATAACCTGAACGGTTAGTAAGACGCAATAATAAAAATAAAATAAAATAAAAACATGGTTTCATAACACAAAGTGTGAGGTTTTATCTTTTTACACGTTTGAAACACTCACATGCTTACACTAAATGAGTGGGTGGAGGGAGGAATATAGAATTTAGAACATCTGCAGCCGCACCCGATGGAGGGATGATGAAAAATCGTTTAAGAAAATACACATCCAATGCCTGTTAGAATCTCGCCCGACTCAACTGTGAGTGGAGGTGCAATTTGTGATTTATCATTGTGGTTATTCTCACCCCCTATACACGCTAATGTGAGTGCACTTCCATTAATGTACGCTTTTTATCCCCTACCCTAAATAAATTAAATCATTAAGAGGAATTTAATGTACCCACATTCAAGGGAAAAGGAGAGTGGTAAATCGTCACCGGAAAAGTGCTCACACTTGCCATAGACATAACAGCCATTTTTTTTAACTCCTTGAACCGTACTACGTCACTAGTTGACCTATATATTGCGAGGGTATAAGTGAATACTAAATAATAGAGATCCGAACCCCCCTAGAATGTAAATTCACATCACAACGTTGTCTAAAGCATCAGGCCCGCGATGCATAACAGCTAGTATTTTTATGACGGTAGGTACACCCGACAGGGGGCTCTAAACCCGGCATTAGCCCCACGTCATGATATTTTACCTGAAGATCGGATTCCAGTAAGGTGCTTTTCTAGTCTCTCTCTCCAAGTAAATGTGGGTTCACTTCCTTGTCCTTACCCTCCCAGAGTAATTTTCATTGTTTCAAAATAAAAGTAATTATTTTGTTACCAAACCTATGTCAACCTATAATCAGTTGAGCTGAAGACCCCCTAACTGACCAAAGAGGGTGGCAGCCAGTGAACAAGGATTAAAACCCTCCTGCAGTTTAGTATATTGCGAGATTGCGGTCTTAGACCGGGGGAGGCTCCCAATTTTCACTCCAGTGCAAGTAGGCATGCCGTCTAAATTCCAGGCTCATTTATTTCTGGTGGAGAAAATTTGTAAGTGTAAGTGCACTTCCATTAATCTACGCTCTTTTTTTTTTATCCCTTCTCTAAATTAAATAAACCAATAAATAACTTGCAACCCGTATCATTTACCCTCGAGTTCTATAGGGTACCAATTCACTTATGCTCTAGTACTGGGTAAGCACTGAAATAATGTATAATTGTAAGACCAACACTTTAACTCAGTCGGTAGTGTGTTTGCCTACTAAGCAAGAGGTTTAAGAAGGCTACACATTTTACTATTAACTAATGTTATTTCGTTGGCATGGTTAGCTAGCGTCTAGATTCATTTTGAGCTAAACCGTCGAGGACGGGGGATCTCGAGGTTCGAATCTTGGTCGGAGGAACTGGGGTGGTTTTTCCACTCTCTCTCCCTCCCTACCCCCCGCAAATTTGGGTTAAACCTTTCCAATTCCTAGTCCATTAGAGTAAATAGTACTTAAGCGTATTATAATCCGAACTGTTAGTAAGGCATGGCGCTAAAAAGAGTAACATATAGCAAACTGGCCTACACTAGATGACAAAGTGGCAATCACTGCTTCGGTGGCCGCATAGTCTAACGCTCTACTCTCGCATTAGGCTATAGACTGACGATGATGGGGTGATTGAGGTTCTAATCTCGGCTGCGTGTATTGAGGGAGGTTGTTTGAGCCCATACCTGCATTTTAAAGGTTTTGTTTATAATTTCACCCTCTCATAGGTTAATAAATACAGTAACAATAATATTTTATACATCAGTGGTCGCGGGGCTACAAGTCGTCAGAATCGCACTAGATTAACTTGACGGGAGGATAAGTGTAGTAATCCCGAACCGGTAGTAAAAAACGTTTTGGCAAAACAACTGTTTATATGCAGACTCCAATTTTTATACAAAGAGACTTTTAGAAAATACAAACTTTTTTCAGACAACATTTATAAAATAATACCACAGTATCTGTGATATTTTATAGGTATTAATAGTATATCAAAATAGTTTGCCGCTGATAACTTGTCTCTACATATGAATACGTGAAATTAGATCTAATAGCTTTTATAGTGGTTCCTATGAAAATGGGACTGTAGTTTGGTGACACAGTGCTCATATGTCATGTTCATATATAGGACTCGGTTCTAATTTCTTTGGAGTGCAGTGGGAATACATCTCGATATTGAGATTTTCGATCTTGTTTTCTCTCTTGCGTGCCTGACCGCCCGTCTGGGCTATCTGCATATTTATATTAATGTAAAGAGAATCTATAATAATAAAAGGAAGTGTTTGTCTGTGTGTTTGATTGTTTGTAATGGCCATCCAAATCTACGGCACGCAGAGATCTGAAATTTTTAACATATGTGTACGAAAGGGGTTCTGAATGCACCTCTAAGCTGGATTTTAGCTAGCTTTTTAATTGAGCTATTTAAAAAAAACAATACCATAGTGGGTCACGGGGAAAGCCGTCTCGGATTACTAGCTATGAATAATTTAAAAGGTAAGTTACCCTTCATTTGCGTGAAGGTGTATAATGAAACCATTTGGAAAAAAACCCATCAATTGATTCGACCATATTTGAACCCCATCACTGGCAAAAAAAAAGACTAGGTCCTAGGTAGCAATCTACCGTCACATTGCATTTTATACATGCATTGATGGTCGCGTGATCTAGGGCGTCAATAGACGGCCAGTGACAGAGTGATCGAAGTTTGAAGCAAATGCGGGTACACATTCAACCAAGTGTAGAAAAATCTGGTCAACCAGCAAAACTCCATTGAAAATGGTGGGGGTGCAGGAAATACGACCATTCTAACAGATATTAGCTATGTTAAAGATATCGAGGTTCAAATCCCGGTGTGCACGCCATCTAAATTCCAGGCTCATCTAATTCTGGCAGGGGTAGAAATCGAATCCCTGCCGTGTAAACTGTAGGTATTTCTCCCTCTGGAACATTTTCTTAATCATCCTTACCACACGTTTTGCCAGAAAGGGTACGTGTCACTCGTATAGCTATGGTGGGGGAAGTCGTAGGTTCGAATCTTGCTAGGGTGAACTGGGGTGGTTTTCTACTCTCCCTCACCCCACTTGAACTCCGGGACCTTACTACCTTACTCTTCCGGTCAATGACGGATACCTACATCCACGCATGTCGACGGACGATACCAAACAATCAATTTTAATAGACTTTTGTGATGGGGGATAGCGGCCCCTAACTGAGGATTCCGAGTCCCCTGATTGTGCATAATTAGAACTTTGTCAATGCTCTCTAGTTGCGACCGGGAAAAACTCATTACCGCAGAGGGGGTTGTGACATTGCGATGACTAGTTGCAACATCACAGGGAAAAAACCCCGTTGCCGAGGGGAAGGTTACCAGAGTCAATGACCTAGCTCACAGTTTCAAGTTCACGATCTATTCCTGTCCTGTAGAATCGCCAAACTGGCACCAGTCATCAGGGAAAACATATTGTGACATTATTTAAGGTCACGATCTATTCTTTTCTTGACTTGTCTTGTCGACCAACCAAACTGTCGACAGGTATGAGTCATCAGTATTCAGCCCTTTTATTACTTATGAATTAATGTAGCTATATATTATTTCGTTAAAATATAGTTGTGAACGTTAATTTTTTTTTGTCTGTTATAAGAGAATTGAGAAATAAAATGGTTGTTTAAACTTTACCCTTGAGTATCAATCTACCGTCACAATGCATTTTATACTTGTATCAATGGTTTCATGGTCTAAGGCGTCACTAGACGACTGGTGACAAAATGATTGATGTTTGAAACATATTTGGTAACACAGTCTATCTGGTCGACCGGCAAAATGGTGGGGATACAGGAAGTAAGACCGTTCTAACAGCCATTAGCTGTGCTAAAGATATCAAGGTTTGAATCCCGGTGTGCACACCGGCTAAATGTTCAGCTCCTGGCGGGGGGAAATCAAATCACTGATCCCAGAATGGGCATTTAGAAAGCATATCTGAACCGGTGACCTTCAAAAGGCCACGACCGATGTACCAAGTGGTCTTGGGGGTTCATGATTCTTCAACAAGGTCTTTGTCATCCTCTTTCAAAATTTATAACAAGTTTGCGACATCTGACGACCTCACAAAGAGAGGGGTATAACGAAGTGAGGGGAGGGGCGAATTGAAAGCCAGTCCAACAAAGTCTTGCGAGTGGGAGTAGTCAGTGTAACTTAGTTCGTTCTGTGCCGTGGCGATATAAGGAGGGTGGGGAGGGAAGGAAATGTGAAAGGGGTCTTACGGCCGTGATACGACATCAGCTAGTCGGTGGTCACACTCTTAACTAAGCGGATGGCCAGACAAGATGCTCCCAGCGCTCGCTAGCGATGCCGAGGGAGGAGCACCCGGCACCGTGGACTACACGCCATAAATTTAAAAAAACTCTCACGCCCCATCCTAAAAAAAACTCCAACGTCCATCCGAATTCTACCCAGACATAAATAATCAATGAGCACAAATAAAAAGCAATAAACACAAATAAAAAACAAATGAGACAAGAATAAACCAGTTTGGTACATTAAAAAGGGGGTCAGTAGGGGGTCTAGAGGAGCTTAGATGAGCGGGAAAACAACAGCCAATCAGAGAGCAAGGAGCGTGTTCCCGTGACCAAATTCAACCTACCAGAGTGCTGTTTTTAAGGTGCCCCACACACCACTAGTAGTCAAACTATTCACCATTATAACATTTTTTCACAAGCTATTATCTTGAGATTGTTCATCTATTCAGTGTATTGAAATATTTCCACTAGTCAATATATTTAAGTAATTTCACTAGACACTGTTTTGAAACCGTTCTAATAATCACTGTCTTGAAGTACTTTCACAATTATTTTTTTCTGAATTAAGATTTCATTAGTCCTTGTGGTCAAGTAGACTTTTTGAATGAAGATTTCAGTAGTCACTGCCTTGAAGCACTTCAAAAAGTAACTTTTTTAAAAAAGATCTCACTAGTCCTTGTTTCGAATCACTTCCGCAAATAGTTTTTCCAAATTAATCCCTAGTCCCTGTTTTAAAGTTCTTCAACAAGTAGCTTTTTTTAAAAATTAAAATTTCATTAGTCCCTTTCTTGAAGAAGTTTTACTATAATGTTTTGCATAATAATGTCAACCCTACCAGCTTGAAAATAAATCAAAGGTCCCTTCTTAATTCCCGGTGACTTCCATCTCCCTCACATTGGCTACACTTCTATCTTCAAGTTGAACACTCCACCACTAGATGTCTCAGCCAGCCACACTCTCTCAGACCGGACGTGACCTTGTTCCTGGATGGTAGTCGACTGACTAATCGATATGCGATCCGTTGAGACACATCTTGGGGTTAAACGCGTGCCTACGACAACATTATCTCCGAGACGTTACGTATCCGGAATATTTAACGAGCAGTTACCCTCCTTAGAAGATAACCCGTCTGAATGGATCAGACGTCTAGTCTTGGATATAATGAAACCCTGGAGGCTGAATTTCAAATTATCTCCACCCCTTGATTCAGTAATCTTGACTAGTTCTTGTAGACACACACATTTCAAACCAGGAAAAACCATAAACCCTGACCTCCCCATGATCGTAAAATCAGACTAGATGAGCTTGACGTTTAGTCCGCAAGCCCAGCAATCGTATCAACCACAACCTCACCTCCACGTCTTATTACCCATTCGGGCTATACGGATAAAATTATTGATAACAAGCAAAAATGTGCGTAGACTGCGCCCTACCTAGGTAGAAATAGAAAAAATATTACGGTTTTTAATAAAGACTTTGTCTAAACCTGTGGTTTCCAACATTTTTTGGCTGACGCCCCCCTGTATGAATAATAGGAAGATGGTCTAATTCACACTCCCCCTCACCCCATATTATTTCGGTATTTATAAAAAAAATTAAATGCTTTCTTGACACTTTTTTATTTCACACAAAAATCAATGTAAAATCGACAGAATAATGGTAGAACAAAATGACAGAATATAATTGGGATGGTTGTCACTGTTTTGTTTTCATCAATTCTGAAATATATTAAATTTTTACATGATTTTTAAATTTATTTCCTCGTTGTTCCCTTCACCTCGTGAAAGTATTTCACGCCCACCAAGTTGGGAACCAATGGTCTAAACTAACGAAAACAAATATATTTATCAAATTAATAAAGCACAAAGAGAGGGAAATTTTTGTTTAAAAATATATTAGAAAAGGAAAAATTTAAAAAATATATATTAGGCCTTCATATTTACATAATATTTTAGAAAACTTGAACAAAGACAACATTATTTGTTAAAATTGCACCCCATAGCTGCAACGGTTCCAAAGATCCGTTTGGGTAGTAGCGGTGATACCTTTTAAACTTCCGGTAAAATAGTTGTAGTAATAGCGGTTGCATATCTTCATGTTATATAATTTCTTTTTAAGTCTTCATTTGTCAATTTAGACCCATTAAATAGGTCGACATTGGCTATGACCAGGATATACATTTTTTATTTAAGATATTTACAGGTTGTTCGTAAATTAAATTCCCAAACTGAACATATAGTTTGTTTGAACAAAAAGTAAAACAAAATCCTACATTTGCCAAACTATTGTGTTCAAAGTTTCGGCGTACAGCGTCGGTAGAGCAAAGCCGTGCAAGCATGCGTGTACAACAAGTTGCATAGAAATTAGGCGCTAGGCACTGCACATGTAATAATGGCAAGCACTTTCTGTGATGTAGGATCGTTAATGATGACCCTCAGAACGTATTCGCATTTATACATGGGCTGGTGTGTTGTTTACTATTAATTGTGGTGTGTTATGTTGCCGTATTTCAAGATGTCGACTTTTGCAGTGACATGCGCCTAATTACTATGCAACCTGGTGCACACGCATGCTTGCACAGCTTTGCTATCCCGGTGCTGTGCGCCGAAACTTGGAACACAAATTTAATGGAATTAACACAGATTTCATGATAAAAATATAAAGGAATTTTTTATTACTTTTGGTTCAAACAAACTTTATGTGCAGTTTGGGCATTGAGTTTCCGATCACTCTGTATATACTAATACTAAGAAAATATTAAATAACAGAAGGCTCCTTATTGCAAACATTAGTTGAACGTAACTAATGTCAAACTATTCAGTATAATTTGTCACATCACTTTTTATACACTAGATAAAGTATACATTAAATACACCAATAAAATAGAGATGAGTAAGGTAGAATTTAGAGGAAGTATACACACGTTTGCGTGTAGGGGGATAATTTAGGAAAGTTCACCCGACCGGGATTAGAACCCCGATCCCAGCGTCACCGGTAGACCAGTCCAACACAAGAGTGACACGTTAGATCATGCGACGTCCGATGTGGGTCTTCTATTTAGATATTGTATTATTTTAAAGAGGTTCCCCGGACAGCAGTCTGTGTCTTAATAAGGGGTTACTAGAAGAATTTCACAGACCCATAGTGATAATAAAATTATTATGTAATAATAATTATAATTAAAATCTAATATATATATATAATGTAAAATTGAATGACCATTATAAATTCTAATCTTAGCAAAATTAATAATAAATATTTACTTTTAGAAGCTAACTTATATACCACAAACAATTGTATAGACTGAATAAATTAATCTAAAATTTACTATCATAAGTTTTAATATTAAAATAAATACTGATCTTGTAATTCAGAAATAACTATTTACCTTTAATATGATTAATACAAAATCTTAGCATTAATTCCAAAAATTAATATTTTTACTGAACTATTATCTGAATATATTTATTACAATAACCATTATGAAAATAACCGATTTTTAATTTTTAAATCAGCCCTCAGCAATCTTTCAAATAATTATATTTTTAATAATAATATGAACACACCAATGTAAAATTATTTTTCAAATTTATTAAGTTTTATAACGTCAAAATCTGGCTCGATTTTTTTTTATCACATTCATTTCCCTCTGTCACGGCTTTGTTTAGATTACCACTTTGAATTTATTAAAAAATTTAATGTCGTTTTATAATTGGAAGGGATACTTTGGGTAGATCATGGTCCCAAAAGGGATAAGTTACTAGCGAAAATTTGAGAAAAAACATCTTAAAGGGTTATTTGCCGTAACCCAACTATAACATATTGACTTTTCAACGACTGTCTTTCTGTACTAGTGGTCATTTTTAAAGTGTTTATTTTGTCATGTGCTTAATATATATTTTTTCCCACTCTATTTTTCTATCTTTTTCTCTTATTTCCTGGCTCTCTTTCCCCAGATGAATTTTGCTGCCTATTTCTTTAATACGGACTCTTGTATAGTAATTGTTGACCTCGGTGGCCTTGAGATAAAGTTCTCACCTCGGGAACCGATGTTCGTGGGTTAAAACTCAGACGGGATCAAGCGATTTTTCTCGAGCGATAAAAATACGTAGCACAATTTCCTACAGAGAAATTAAATCCGTTGGTCTCAAGTACATTGTGGAATGTAAGAGAATCCTAGAAGATATGTTAAAATACAGTACCTTTCCAGGCAAACTTGGTTGGCTCTTTCAATCTTGCTCATATAAATTCTCGTATATTCTGATATAATCAGTCGTTTCGGAAAGTGCACGTTTAAAACCTAAAATTAATTTTTTTTTTCATGTGTTAGTTCTATTTTGTCTCTAGAGCTTTTCCTCTCTCTTTTTCTTCCTATATTCTGTCTTTATATCTTTATGTTCTCTCCTTTTCTCTCCCCGGACGAATTTTGTTGCGTATTTCTTAGATAGGGGCTTTTAGATGGGAACAAAACTAAACGAGTTGATGAAAAAATGTTTTTTTCTCATTAAAATGCATCAACAATGTATTTAATTCAACTGTTTGATCACATCACTAGATAGTACTTATAATAGTGCATAAGCCGTTAGATGAGCTAGGAAATCGGGGAGAATTTTGTATCGGGGGTGGCCTTTGACGAGGAAATGCGGTGATTGATTACTAGTTGGGTGAATCGGGGTGTGGTATTCCCACATTTCAGGGATTTTATCAAGGGTGTAGGAACGGAAATGAGAGGATAGTGGCACAAGAAGCCATTAAAATGAAAATCGAAATTTATGCTGAAGGTGGCCCTTTATTGTGAGTGGGTGCCAAAGTTGCCTGCTTGGGGATAACCGCTTAATACACGCATATCTATCTCAAATAATAGTTAAAGCTTAGCTGGTTCTACTTTTCAGATATATTTAGGTTTATCATCAGCATCATCAACTGTTTCCAGCCTGTGGTCGGGTCGGTTTAGTAAAATGCTTTCTTTCTATCCTTCCTTCATTCTTTATCTTTAAATTACTTTCATTTCTTTTCTCTCACTTTCACACTTTCTGTCATTTGCTACGCCCATCCCTTTCTTTGCCTCCCTTATAGTCTTTGTTCTACATACTTCCTTTCTATCATTTTCCTATATAGTTCATTTCCACCATTTTCTTTGGTATCCTCTAATTCACCATCCTCATTACATGCCCATACTATCTCAGTCCTGCTTCATCTACTATCTCATGTACTCCCTGTACCCCTACCCTTCCCCGGATAACTTCATTCCTATTATTGATTCTCCTCGTGACAGCTAACATGCTCCTCACTAACTCCATTCCCATGGCCTCCACTTTCTTAGTCTCTCTTACATTCATTGGTAATGTTTCTGCTGCATATTTGACAATGGGTAGAAAGTACGCCCTGTACAACACTTAGGGCCAGTTTCATAACCAAATTTAGTACTCCTCAAGTGCGGCGCTACACTAAGTACAAGACGACACCTACCTAAACCAGAATGGAATGGGCCAGTTTCCTATGCGAGAACGGCCCTCCTATGCGAGAACGGCCCATTCCATTCGAGTTTAGGTAGGTGTCGTCTTGTATTTAGTGTAGCGCCGCACTTGAGGCGTACTAAATCTGACTATGAAACTGGCCCTTACACTTCAATGGCACTTATCTCTTCCAAATCAGGTCTCTTACACACTTATAAAACAACTCTCCCTGCTGTCCCATTCTCATTAGATCCTTTATACTTCCACCTTTTGCCTTAATCACGTTTCCAGGATAGTTTACGTTATTTACTAATTAGCTTTTTTATGTTTATACTGTGATTAAACCCGCCTCGGTGGCGTAGTTGGCTAACGTATTTGTCGTGTTGAGCTCGACTGCTGAGGACGGGGAGATCGAGGTTCGAATCTCGGTCTGGTGAACTGGGGGTGGTTTTTCCTAAATGGTTTTCCACTCTCCCTCCACGCAAATGCGGGTTCACTTCCCCTATTTCAACCTTCCCAATTCCTAATCCATTAGAGTAATTAGTACTTAAAGCGTACAACCCGAACGGGTAGTAAGACGTGGTGCTAAATATTATTATTATTACTTTGATTAAGATAAGTATCGCGTTGATTCACCTAAGAGACAGCTTGTGCTTCATGTGGAGACAAACAAATAGCCTTGCTAGTCGCAGGACTAAGTACCTCAACCGCGTATCTATGAATCCGCGTATCTCAAATCATTGTAGTTCAACTGTGATACCCATTTTTATGTTCTCATGGTCTGTGGCGTCACTCTCAAAATAGATTGGACTGTCGATGACTGGAAGATCGGAGTTTAAATCCCAGTTCTGGTGAACTGAGGGTGGGTTTTTCTAAAATTGTTTTTCCTCTTGGCTTCCACGGAAATGCAGGTATACTTCATCTGAATTCAACCTTTCTCATCCATAAAAAAATTATCGTAGCTAAGCCATAGACGTATAAACCGAACAGGCAGTAAGACGTAATGTTATAAAAAATAATTACTGTAAACTTGACGTTCTTTGTAGTGTTTTTTTTTTTTGTTTGACTTATTATCGATTTAAAAAATAGCTTTTATTCATAGCCTACCGCAGTGACTTTAAACAGTAACCAAAATATAAATTAAAATATGTATTGTTTTACATGTTTATGGTTTCCCACTCTCCGTTTTTCCCCTCCTTTGTTTTCGTTCCTGCTGTTCGTGCAGTCAAAGTTTTGATAACTCGTGTGTTATTGTTAATAGCAATAACACGAGTATTCCGATGTTGTCGGGAGATTATTAGCATGCTAATGCAAGGCGCGAAACCCCTCTTCCCCCCCCCTACCCCCCGACCTATCTTTTTCTCTTCTCCCCCTCATCCCTCACTCAAGGCTTGAAATAGCAGCTCGGGTAGTACTCGAGCTATGACGCCGCTGAAGTTATCTTAATATGGAAAGCGGGACACAGCCGGGGGGAATTCCCCAATGGTGAGAAGGGTATGCTGGGGTAGGTGAGAAGAAAGGGGGGGTGGCGAGTAGGGGGAAGGGGGTCAACATTACTGCAAGTTTTTTTTTTATAGATGTTTACTTTTTATCGTTCTGAAGGAAAGTGACGTGAATATATTTCCCTTTTATGTGTATTTTTATTTTTTCGTTTCACGTCTAAATACTCATATGGGATGTACGGGTTTTATACTACTAATGAGATAGGATTGAGTGAGATAGTATTATGGAAAGACTATACCCAAAATTACATGGAGGTCGAATTATTGACTCAGACACGTGTCGTGGAGTGTTGCCAGGGTAAGCAGAGCCTTTTATAACTTCACCTTCATATGTTTTAAACCACACTGTCCCCATTTGACCAGGGTAATCAAAGATTTTTAAAACTACCATGTGATAAGTTCTCTGCCATTCAGTCCCTATTCGACCAGGGTAAGTAGGGCTTGTTAAAACTGTACCTGTGATATGTTCTCCCCCACTCTGTTCTCATTTGACCAGGGTAAGCAGAGATAGTTAAAACATGTACCTGTGATATGTTTTCTGACATTTTGTCCCCATTTGACCAGGGTAAGCAGAGATTTTAAAAACTTTACCTGGGATATATTTTAAATCTCGCTGTCCCAATTTGACCAACTATGCTTGTTGATGGATGTCAACGTTTTATGACCTCTTAAACGAGAAAAAAGTATTATTTGCAATGTTGCATGTCTGTTACGCTTTTACATGAACTAGAGCTGAAACTATTTTACCGATAAGACTCAAATTTAATATCTAGGGATTTTATAATATCTCCAAGCGGATGTTTTGGAATGTGATCTTAACCCTAAAATTAGGGTCAAGTAGTATATTTAAGGGCAAATAGAGATAATTCTTATCTAGGCCCTGTCTAACATTACAAAATAACGGTACGTCTCATTATCTTATGAAAATTAATTCTAGAATACTTTACATAAGCGAAAATTTTCAATTTTAATCAGATCTTCGCAACTCTTTGAGATATTAATAACTTTTAAATATACAATTTTTTTTGTTTGAAAGGCTATTTTATAAAATACATGTTTTCCGAGTATTAAGCGATTTTCTAAATAAAGCTTTGGGAAATTGTGAACTTAAAAGATGTAATAATGAAATAAAATGTATCTGTAACAATTTCATTCAAATATGATCTTTGGTGATGTGTGATGGATGTTTTATCTACTCGCACTATGTATATATAGCACTGTATATTATTGGGTTTCATCCGACAACTTAGCACAGTCGGTAGCGTGTTTGTTTACTGATCAAAGAGTCCCGGGTTCAATTTCCGGAATGGCAAAAAATATATATATTATTGTTGAAATGTGGGTATACCCTTTCACAGTGATGAATTAACGTCTGGGGACTGGATTTTGTTCCTGTCCTTTTCCTAAGTTAAATTAAAATGCATATGAAACTCTAACAGTTGTTACTGGAAAATCTATGGATTGAATGACAAAATAACCCAGTCCATAGGATGTATACAGTAATGGATTACTGTATATGTATGCCCGTGATATTTTGTTTGCACGCATCATTGTTGTAAACCTTTACGCCAGGATAATTTATCGGTATCGTCCTGGCAATCAGTTTTAGCGAGTGTCAATCAATTCGATCATAAAAGGGAGCATATAGGTGTAATTATTATATGTGACATTTGTCAGTCGAAACATCAGCCCTTCACTTTTTGTAGGACTATGCTCGTTACATAATACAGAACATGGATCTCTTATAACACCTATCGTCAACAAAACGTTGGTAGTTAATAATAATAATAATAATAATAATAATAATAATAATAATAATAATAAAAACTTCGAGAAAATAATGATACAGTGCACCGAACAGACTTTTTCTTTCTTTAAACTTAAAATAGAGACAGTTTCTAAAAACTAGTGAGGTGACCTGGCGGTCTAGGGGTAAGGTGTCAGACTTCTATGCTGGCGGCGGGGGTTCAATCCTTGCTCCCGGCATAGATTTATCTGATTACCAAACCCTTCCTTCACCTCTGACAAGACTTCTTGTGAATGTGAGGAATGCCAGGCCTCCACCGTGGTTCGGATTCCACGTTAAACTGTAGGTCCTCCATTTCATCTCACAATCACCCTACCATTACACATTAGCGTAAGTGCGTATAACCCGAACGGGTAGTAAGACG
>CABEEJ010007111.1:16447-33665 GCA_901482245.1 Timema douglasi | reverse complement strand
TCACAATCACCCTACCATTACACATTAGCGTAAGTGCGTATAACCCGAACGGGTAGTAAGACGCGGTGCTAATAATAATACATTTAAGCTTTGCACAGCACTCACTATTTCAGGAGGTAAAGTAATTTAGTTGTGGATTAAGTGCAACTTACCCGCCTCGGTGGCGTAGATGACTAACGCACCAGTCGTGTTGAGCAAAACTATCGAAGACGGGGAGAGATCGTGGTTCAAATCTCGGTTGGGTGAACTGGGGGTGGTTTTTTCCTAAATGGTTTTCCACTCTCCTTAAGTGCAAATGCGGATTCACCTCCTTTAAAGTCAACCTTCCCAATTTCTAATCTATTAGTGTAATTAGTACTTAAGGGTCTAACCCAAACGAGTAGTAAGACGCGGTGCTAAAAAAAATATGCAACTTATCATTTTATTTGAACAAAATAGAATATTTAATTTTAAGATAATATATGATAACAAATGACATTATATTCAGTATTTAAAGGAGTGAATTAAACCTTTTAAGTTGTTAAATTAATGGCTTTATTGTTCATGTAAATATTCATCCAAATTTCACAATATATTATTTTCATAACATATAATCATCAAATTGATATCTTGAGATTAATTAAGAATAATAGAATACCAAAACCAATGTAAGCGAATATTTTATTAGGGATGTGAAAGACTAAAACATATCCTGAAAATTTAAGAAAAATTAAATCTCGATCTTATCTTGAAAGTTAAAATTGAACTTCAAAAATTCAAGAAAAATTAAAAGAATGAAAAAGCAAATAACGGCCATCATCATCATGTTTCCAACCTGTGGCCGGGTCAGTTAAGTAAAATTACTTCATTGTCCTCTATCCTTCCACCCTTTATCTGCTCCTCCCAAATCATTCTTGGCTTCCCTTGTGGTCTTTTTCCTACATCCTTCCCCTCCCTCAATCTCTTTAGCATCCTCTCCATTTCCATCCTCATTCATGACCACACCGTCTCAGTCTTGTTTCCTCTATTATCTCATGTACTCCTGCTCTTTCCCAGATAACTTCATTCCTAATCTTGTTTCTCCTCATGACAGTTAACATGCTCCTCACATACTTCATTCCCATGGCCTCCACTTTCCTAGTCTCTCTTACATTCAATGTCCATGTTTCTGCTGCATGTGTGACAATGGATACAAAGTACATCCTGTACGACACTTCCTTACACTTCAAGGAGACGTCTCTTACACACCTGTAGAACAACTTCCCTGCTGTCCTCTTCTCTATAGAACCTCTCTATTTCCACATTTCACCTCAGTCACGCTTCCAAGAAACTTTACGTTCTGTACTTTTCTTAGCGCTACTCCATCCAACTTTACAGGCTTACCCCTCTTCCTTGTCATTACCTATAACTTCACACTTGGCCATGCTAAATTTCACTCCACACTCTTTCACTTCCTCTTCCTTCTCAGAAAACATCACGGCTTTAATTTTTCCCTCCCCGAGTTTTCTTGCCTTTGTTCATGACCATTTCATCCCTCCTTCCTCCCAATCTTCACCTTAACACAGCTCCTGTTATCCTCATACATTCTTTTCACTATCATTACCGCCCCTCTTTCCACTTCTACCTCCTCCATCAATTTCCAAACTTTATTTTTATCCATCCTCGTCCGTACTATTATCGTGTCTTTCCCAAATTCATACCTTCATTGTAGACTTTTGTTCCTTAAATCCGTGAACAGCACTAATGGTATTAAGAAAAAAAAAAAGAAAAAAAGTTGAATCTCCAAAATCCAAGACAAGTCCCTCGAAAAATAAATCAACTCGCTATGGAGGAAGTCCTATTCAATGAAACAAAACTTGCTTCTAATGATCCAAAGGCACAGTCCATCACTAAAAGTATTGCTCTCATGTTGACAAAAAAACTTTCTTTCTTATACTTTTGTTGAAAAATCAGGATTTGTGGATTTTATGACTAATCCTAACATTGCCCCTCAATACGAAACTCCATCGCGGACAACTTCAACCAATTATGTACCAAAACTCTTTGCGGGTACTCGGATAAAGATGAAAGGTGTCCTCAATTTAGACTTACCGTCTCTTCTCTCCCTAAGTATCGCTTGAGATGGTTGGACATCTTGCGGCTGTTGACAAATATGTGAATGTAGCTTGCCATTATTTAAGACCTGACTTTACTGACAACTTCTTCACAATGGACACCATTTTAATGAATGAATCTAATACTATACCCTGATTTTGGTTGGAAGATCAGTAAATAAAATCAAAACATATTTCTTTGCGGCCAACATTGATAATTTTTTTTTATATTATTTGTGTTATTTGATAGGCATTGATAATATCTATCAAACGTAAAATTTGCAGATACATGACTTTATGTATGAATATATTAACATTGTTTTAGTAACTAACTTATAATGTTCTTCCCATCAAAATCGTACTATAGTAAGAATATCAGCACTGCAATCACTAACTTTAGAGGAATGAGAAATACCAGTACAGGAATCAAGCATACCAATCTACTGCGTGACTGATAATGGTGCTAATTTAAAGAGTGCTGCTTCAATTTATTTCATTCATCGGCAGTGCTTTGCCCATACTTCACAGAATGCTATATCCGATTCAAAAAGATAAACGCCGGGAGTTGTCACTTTGTTATCAAAATGCAAGGCAATAGTGGGACACTACCGACGCAGCACCTCAGCTAAACAGAGACTTCATAATATTCAAAAACAATTAAATTAGAAACAGCTGGATGTGATTCAATATGTTGACACAAGATGGTCTAGTGAACATGCCACGTTAAAGAGGCTGATTGAAATGCAGAGCTGGCCAGTCCACATAACACCAGCGACTTGACTATGCTTACTGCACAAGATTGGAGACACATTAATGGGCTAGTAGAAATTGTACAACCCCTTGCTGAAGCAACAGAGGAGCTAAGTGGTGACAGCTACCCAACTTCATCAATGGTGATTCCTGTTCTACATTGTTTGGAGTCACACTTGAATAAATGTATAGTAAAGAAAATTGAGGGGATTGCGTTTGCCAGGAATTTATCTAAATCAATCAAATCAAAGTTCGGAGTGTATGAAGAAGACAAAGTATGCCTCCTATCCATGCTTACTGATCCACGTTTTCAAGGGGCGCTTGTTAGCAAAATTGTTGCTGTAGCAAATCTCCAAACTGAGGTAGACAAGTACCGAAGCTTTGAAACACAACCAGGACCCAGTACAACCACTTCTTCTCTTTGGTCCGCAATTGATAATCTACCAAACAAATCTCTCTTTTGATTCAGCAACTGATGAAACTGAGGGATACTTAGGTGAAAAACGTATTCCCCGAAGAGAAGACCCTTTGATCTGGTGGAAGGAAAAAGGAAAACGCACTTACCCGAATCTAGCTAAGGTGGCAGCTAGGTACCTGCTATCCAGGTCAGTAGTGAGCAATATAGTTACAGAAAGATGCCAAAATCTGCTTCCGGCACATGTTCGACAACTTGTATTTCTCCATGATAATTTGTAAGTTAGGTCACTTATGAAACAATTTTTGTTTTCAATTCATATATGTCTTATGTTTTTTATGTGTCAGTATTTTAAAGAGTTTCTTATTAGATGTATTTGTTTTTATATAAAGCTTAAAGCCAAATAATAATTACTAATGAAAGTGCAATATTATAATTTAGGTTGTGCTTATTTTGTTTTCTTAAACATAAATAAATTCAGACAGGTCAGCATATGAATATGGTGTGCTTTGACTTTTACTGTACACCTTTATTTTGACCTAGATCATGGTGTCTACTCAACTTGACCAATGAAATCCTCGACTTTTTCCTTGATTTTCCCTGATCATTTCCAAAAATTCCCCACTAAAAAGTATGTAACATCCTTCTAACTCCCCCCCACCCCCTTTCACCCCTCGTTTTTCTATTACTCTTTTTTATGAATAAAAATAAGTTTTAAAATTTGAATACTTAAAAAAAATTGTATTAAAATTGTTTACTAGGAATTTTAAAAATATATTACACAGCTACAAACAACAAAAAATGACATAATTTACTGATTTAATGATTATTGTATTTCATATTTTGAGTGAAATATCATTTTCCCGGATTTTTATTGTGATTTACCAAATTCCCGGCCTATTCCCATTTTCCCCCGATCACTTCAAATTCCAGGCTAATTCCCGTTTTCCCTGATTTTCCCGGATGGTAGATGTACTTACTGGTTGATTTAAAAATTAAAAGTAGGATTAAGTGATAAAAAAATCTTAGGTAGCTTCGACTTTAACTTTTCTTTTCAAGCTTTGCTTCGACTTCGCATTTAAAAAGTGGCCTTCGCACACCCCTAAAAATTAAACTATAGATGGTACACATTGCAACTCTCTCAATTTTATAAATTACATTTAAAATTTGTGTGAGTTATATCTCAAGTGTTTGAATGAACTATATATAAGACAATACAAAGCAAGCGCCAGCTCAAATCTAAAAAAAGGAACTCTATAAACTCTGTTTTTACTTAAATAAATATAATTTATATTTTTATTCTTTCAAAGGAAGTTTTCTGATCTATCATCTCGAATTGAAAAAAGTAGTTCTTGCACATCCATAATATTTATTTCAAATTTGATGTCCCTATATCTGTAAGTATTTTTTAATAATATTACAATAGTTCAAATTCTATTCCTAGTTGTAATGCACCGATACTCTTGCAATAAATATTTTTTTTTTCCAAGGGAACATTTAATCGGTAACAATTTATTTATTACCGTGACTGGAACACATTTCATATTATTCAACAAAGCATATAATTGCTATCGAAATTATAAATAAAAAGACACACAAGTTGATGAGCTTGTAACATAGATACATACAACATTTTTATACAATTTACTGTACAATTCGTTTTTAAAAACAGCAACAACACCGTAAAAAATAACTCGTCAATAGTCAACAAAAATTAAAACTTGTGTTTGTAATTGCTAGAAATATATACGGGTAAGAAACATTTAAAAATACACTTTTAGAAGCGCTCCCAACTGAATACACCAAGAACACATTTACACCAAAAAACTGGAAACTTTACAATGTGCATTATTCTGTTTTGACGGTAGACTTTTTAAGACACGATTCTACGTCGTCCGAACGTTGGTACGTAATTATATACCAAAAGATTTCTTGAACAACAATACATGAAACGTTTGTAACAAAACAATCCATGTAAATGATAGTTTTTAGTTTTATGTATAGCTGTATATATATACAACACACTTCCTCACAGTTCATAAGATTATAAAGGCGTGGTTTATACATAATATACAGTAGTATGTATATATATAATATATAAAATTGCAAGGTGGGTGAAATCTTCCTAATTCTGTAATGTAAAAAGCCTTGAAGTTTGTTATTGTTCCTGATTCCTGAAGAGCTAATATCTTTTGCCGCCTATTTACTATCCTTCACATCACAAAAAAAAAGCCACTTGATTACAAAGACTTAGTTTTACAAATCCATTCTTATAAATGTATACAAACGCCACAGAAAAAAACAACACATTTAAGCATTTGTGCTTTTAAAAATAATGACTTTAGATACTTTTGGAAAAGAAAAAAAAATGTGGGGGACACACCGAGTTAAAGTATTTAAAATGCAATCGCCATGCCCACCACCGCCACGTAGCAAAAGGAGGTTTCTTAGCTCCTATTCATACGAATGTACGGGGGGGTAGAAAAGGGACCGGGTTGAGCTCGTCCGTAAAACGTAAAGTACACATTCATTCACTGATTCACTATTTCTTCGTATGTCTCGCGGTAGCGGTGGCGAAAGTGTCCTTGGACAAGCTCTCTCTACGGGCGGAGCCTGCCCCCCCTACGGCTCCCGACAGTGGCGGAGCCGTCTGAACCACGGTGGCGCTTCCAAAACAAAACACAAGAGGGCCACATTAGCGTGAGTCACAGCGTGAAGGGGGGAGGAGGGTCGTGGCGCTAGTCTCTCTTGCCAATCCGGCTCGGGATGATATTTGGTACTCACTTGGTCTGCTGCTGTTTGGGGGCAGTGAGGTCTGAGGTGGACGCGTTGGGCCCGGCCGCGTTGCGATGCAGACGCATGCTCACTCGCCTCTCTTGCGTCTCACCTGCACGACCTCGAGGGGACGCTAAACACAACAAACACAACAAACACAACACTGTGGGGTTACTGTTGTACAGGTAAGATTTGAGCCTCTGACACATCACACTATTTAATACACTCCTAAAGGCTAGAAATTAAATATTCCCAATTTGATTTCTTGATTGTTACTGGTATGGAAATAATTGAGAATAGATCTTAATTGGAGCATGAGATGAACACTTTTTCAATTTGAAGCAAACTCGAATCGAATATTTAAAATATTCTCAGGGTGAAATTGAAGATTGAATATCTATTGTTTGTGGTTTCATGCTTGGAAAAATATTATAGTGTGGTGATTTATATAAAGTTAGGCACCAAGTCATGTTTTATTGCACAGTAGTTTATAATATTTCATTATACTTGGAAGAAGGTATAGGAAACGTGGATAGAAACATATAAAAGGGACGAACACAATATGGCTTTTAAAATTAATACTACTAATTACTACTACTTCCTGAGGAAGGTGCTTTAATAGCATCGAAATATTGAAGTGTGTGTGAATTTGTGTTAGTGTATTTTCTTTTATTTGTGTTCTACTTTTCTTCTAATACTTTATCATTTTATTCATTACTAAAAATTAATAGAAGAACACAGCTCACACTTTACATTGCTGTTTCCATCCACCTTTCCTATACTTTCTTCCCAATATAATACAATTACCTCATAAAGCGAAAAGAGGTTTTCCTTATACGGATATAATTAAACTACTTCAGATTTATTCATCTGAATATTAATTCGTAATGCATATAACAGAACAGAATGGCAATAATATATATCGTAAAATTGAGAATTTTTAGCTCTTAGTATATTTATTGACAAATTATTGAACCCAAAACTTTTTTTAAAAAGTAGAAGCTAATATTTGTTTTGAAGCCAAATTTAAGTGTTTAATCTTCCCACACCCCTAAAATCATGTAACTATCACAACATATAATAATATTATCTTACAAGTTTCTCATATGAACATTAATTTGTGATGTAAATAAATAAACAAAATGAAAAAAGTTTTACAAAAATGTGCATTTTTGCTATAAATATTTTTATCGGTGAAGCTTTGCTATTATACAATCTGGAATTTTATTTTCAAAAAGTCAAAGTTGGCCAATATTAAGTGTCAAAGTTTTCAAAGTTTCGCACACCTGCTAAAAAAAATTTATTCTAACTTCGATTCATCTTCAAGAATATTTAATAATAACCAATTCAAGTTTGTTTCAAAATGAAATCCCAGTTCTAACTCGTGAATTGTATTGATTTGAAATCAATGAATCCCCAGTTAAGAGCTTATAGTCATACACTGGTTAAAATTGTGCAATACAATGTTGATGGTTGAATGACCTTAATATGATGTACTGGTTGCATTTTATTTTGTTTAAAGTTTTTGTTATTAAAAAATATATTTTCCAAAATTTTGTATAAATTTAATATAGATTAGAAAAAAAAAAAAGTCTCACTTGAAATTTATAAAACTAAGTAATTGTTATTTATTTTATTAAAAAAATATATATTTGAAAGTTATCTTTTTTTATTTAAGGGTATCAAATAAAACCACATTTTAAAATTCTTTGACTTCAGAGCCAATTTCAAACTTTCATAGTCACTATATTAGAGATGGGCGATAAATCATTACATGTGATTTTTTTCACCGATACCATTTGATCACTGTTACTCCCAGTGACTCGATCTCAAAAGTATCGGTGATTGGAGACACTCGCATCAGATGGCAACAGTTACTCGAGCTACAGCGCTAGTATTGCTTCTTGTAGACACTCGAGTAAATACTCACTTTGCGGCCCTTGTTATTGTTTATTTTTTATTTTCTACCAGCTAATTGAGAATCAACCTTATTGACTGGCATATTTTACATGTTATTTCTATTTGATCTCGTAGAGCTCATTTTTTAAAAACAGTATCAGACTGCTACTTAAAAATGACTTTAAATGGTTTAAATGTTTCATTCACATGCGTTTTCAATACAAAATATTTGTTGTTAAGAACAAAATCGAAAAGCTTGCTTACTAAGCAAATCACAAATCCATTATATTAGGTTCATTTTTATTGTCACAAACTTTAACTGTAGTAAAACAGATCACTAATTAAATTACACAATTAAAAGGTTTTTCTACCAGTACATCAAATAAGTTTTAATATTGGTACTAGAGTTTAACATAATGTTTGTTGGACCGCTAATTTTTCCCAAATTACATAACATTTCATTATAAAATATTGAATAAAATTTTGTTTCTCTTTTTATCACCTGTATGAAACTTCTTAAAACGCATACTTTTGTATTGACTGTACATTAGTCAGGCAACTTGAGACACAGATGAAACCTGAAGATTAGGTAGCTGTATGTCGATTGTCAATGTCAGTGCCGACAGGAAGAGTTTATGTTAAGCCTCTAAGTATCAAATTCCATTCCAAGCCGCCAGACACCCGAGTAATTAGTAAGTTTTCCTTCCAACCGATACTCATGGGACTATTTACTCAGAAATACTCCATACTCGATACTTAATTATACTCGCCTACTCGGACAGCAGCTAAATACTAGCTTTGAACGTGGTTGACAAAGTATAAGTTCACGTTCACACTTCATTCTGTTGACGATATGGTGAGAAGCAGGGGCGGTCTTTGCTTTGATAAACCACAATCAAAATAAAAATACGGTAATTTACATTTTCTAAAGTATAGACAGACAGACAGACAAAATATCGACCTACTATTTAGCAACAAATTGTGAAAGGGAAATATATCGGTCTATCAAAACACTGTGAATGTCAGTCACAAAAATTACTTCACACCAGTCAAAATTAAAATTGTTAGTATACACATTCTTATTAATTTATTTTCTTCTTCGTATAATGTAATAAAATCCTCGAAACATGGGTATAACCATGACCCAACTTAGCTAAGGACGCACTATAGAGGGGTGGAAAGGTGAAAAGAATATCACAAGTTGACCTTGAAAATTTGGATTATTAAGGTCAACAGAGACAACTGAGCTAAACCAGAATAAAAGTGTTATTTTGACAATTATAAAAATTATAAATTAAAATTGTGTATTTTTTTTATAGCAAATATATATAAATTCTAGAAATTTGTTAAATTTCTGTGACTAAGTAAATTCGCTGACTTATCCTCATTTTCCAGGTTGCTAGACACCCCCTGTATTTATAATTTAATATCAATAAAATTAAAACATTGTTATAGTTCCTTTAACACAAATTTTTGGTAAATATATGTTTTGTTATAGAACATGACTGTACTCAATGCCGTTTCTCACCCGTGGTGGGGCTGGCAGTAGTGACGGGTGGGGTGGTCCCGGAGGGACTGTTCACCATGTCGAAGGCGGTCTGGGTACGTCGGCTGGTGCCCCCTACCCCACCGGTCCCTCCTGCGGTGCCCTGGGCTGTACGAGAGGTGTATCGCCGCTCCCGGGGCTCCTCTGGACCTCCGTGTCGTGAGCCCCCCTGCGAAAACCACAGATTCATACTTCAGATGCTCTATATGAGCCATTTGGGTGAAACTATCAGAGAGAGGTTCATTCTAAAGGGAAGTACGTGAGAATTTGAGTTGGAGTTTAGTTTTAGTACTTGTTTAAATTGTTTGCCAAAGCTCAAACTTTTCGACTTTATATCAAAATTTTTGAGTTTGATTAATTTGATTCAATTTTAAACTTTTTTTTTGTTACACTCCTTAGGGTTGGTTATAAGCATATGTTCGAACTAAGATAATGTGTTAAGGATGAAGAAGGTTAAATATAGAAGTGTATCCACATTTGCATGAAACGGGAGAGTGGAAAACCATTTACAGATGTGTTTACCTGACTACAGTTTTGAAATTCCAGTATATTTTCAGTTTATTTTTTTAAAATAAATACAGTATATATGAAAGGTATTCAGAGACAAACAATCCCTATTTCAAAATCATAAAATGATATAAAGTTAGGGTAGACCTACATAAAGAATCAATTGTATTGACGCATTTATTCCAGTATATACTAAGGATGGAACCCTAAGAACCTACAAGGAATATTCATGGATTCAAGACCCGCCCGAAAATTTACCCCAGGTCAAAATGTCATGCCCGCACAGGACTAATTCTTGGGGTTAAAAGGGAACGCACATAAATATGCTCCGAATAGCTCCTATCATTTTGCAACTTACAAATTTCAGCATATTCCAGTCAAACACGTAATCATACGTGAAACCCTGCCTGTGGAACAGAGTTCTGAAGAGCTGACGCAAGTAGGAATAGTCCGGCCTCTCCTCGAACCGAAGAGAGCGGCAATAGTTCAAGTAGGTGGGGAACTCCGCTGGAACAAAACAAGACCTTTAACATTTTTTAAGGGTGTGCAAAGAACACCCTTTTTTATTTAGCCATTTGGAAAATGAATCAGAATTAAAAATAATTTTTTTTTCACATGGAAAATGTAAAATTGATAAGAAAAATCAAAGATAAGTTTTGTTTTACTTCTCACGTCCTTAGATTATAGATGCGGTCTTATTTAAAATTATGTTCAGATTAAAATAATAATATTTAGCACCGCGTCCTATTACCCGTTCAGTTTATACGCTCTAAGTACTAATTACTCTATTGGAATAGGAATTGGGAAGGGTGAATTAGAGGAAGTGAACCCGCATTTGCATAGAGGGAGAGTGGAAAACCATTTAAGAAAAACCACCCCAGTTGACCCGACCCGAGATTCGAACCTCGATCTCCCCGTCCTCGGCAGTTGAGCTCAACACGACCAGCGCGTTAGCCAACTACGCCACTGAGGCGGGTTTCAGATTAAAATAAAAGAATTATAAATATCTGTTCTTGTACATGATTATTTTCATTTCATTATATCATATCATACATATCACCATGACTTTGGTAATCGGCATCTGCCCTGCCCCATTATCTACCACGGTTCCTCTTTAATACAAACTCATGTTTAGTACTTATTGTAAAATCTCAAGACATTTAATTTAATTTCATTAGTTTTTTCAAGTATCCAACTCTCACTTTTTTTTTACAACGCTGAAAATTCTGCTAATATTTACACCTCAAAAACAGATAATCAATGTCTCAAAAATACTCACTCGGGTATCCTTTACAGAGTTCCTCGATAGAAGTAGACATTTTCTTTTCACTAATACGCTCGTATTTCTGCCGCTTCGTGGCCGCTTTCAGTCCTTGCCACGGTAGCGAGCCACGGTTGAAATACATCAGAACATAGCCTAGCGACTCTAAGTCATCTCGACGGCTTTGTTCTGGAAGTACACCATTAACATAAGGTCACATGTATAGACATAGTTGCCCTTCTAAAGTTGGCTAGATCTTTAAAATCCATCATAAAAAGAAATCCAACAATAAATATCAGTGTTTTAAAAATCACAGATACAGGTAAACTCTCAGTTTACAAACGTTCGATTTAGTAATGAATAAAATGATATAGTATTAGGAAAAAAGTAGAACACAAATAAAAGAAAAGACACTAACACAAATTTACACACACTTCAATATTTCGATGCTATTAAAGCACCTTCCTCAGGAAGTAGTAGTAATTAGACGTTCGATTTACTAATATATACTATATCTCCATNTAGAACACAAATAAAAGAAAAGACACTAACACAAATTTACACACACTTCAATATTTCGATGCTATTAAAGCACCTTCCTCAGGAAGTAGTAGTAATTAGACGTTCGATTTACTAATATATACTATATCTCCATAAGGAAAACCTCTTTTCACTTTGAGGTAATTGTATTATACTTGGAAGAAGGTATAAGGTGGATAGAAACATAAAAAAAGGGGGACAAACAAAATATGGCTTTTACATGGTGTCAACTAAACTTGACCAATGAAATCCCCGACCTTTTCCCTGATCATTTCCTAAAATTCCCTACTAAAAAAGTATGCCACATCCTTTTAACTCGCCGCCCGCCTGCCCCTCCTCCCTCGTTTTTCTATTAATTTTTTATAATAATAATAATGATTTTTAAAATTTGAATTAAAATTGTTTACTAGGAATTAAAAATATATTACACAGCTACAAGCAAAAACATGACATAATTTACTGATTATTGTATTTCATATTTTGAGTAAAATATCATTTTCCCGGATTTTTATTGCTATTTACCAAATTCCCGACTTATTCCCTTTTTTTCCCGATCACTTCAAATTCCCGGCTAATTCCCGTAGACTTGTGGCAGTAACTTGATTTATCGGAATAAAAAGAAATATTACAGACAAGCGTGCAATAAAACATTCCCAAGTGATTTTAGTGCATAAATAACAACAAATAATATTTTCAAGCATAAAAACAGTAACAAAAAATATTCAAATTTTGATTCGACTTCGACAAAATTATATCTGATCAATCAATTCAAGTTTTGAATGTTTTGAATTCCCAAAATGCTTTGCACACTCATAATTCATATGAAATGTGAAACGAAATACAAAATATAAAGTGAACGAAATTAGAGTTTGCAATTGAGAAAAAGGGACGAGGAAGTTTCTCTTTCCCTGACCTTGAGCGAACCATAGGATTATCACTTGTTTTGGAATTCAAAATACACAAGAGTTAACATTTAGGAAATATTCCAAGGCAAAATGAATTTTGATTATAGTCTTAAATGTTTTATGAATGAAAAAATAATTTGAGCATATTTAAATATACAAAGTCAAAGTTTTTGAAACTTCGCATACACCTAACTGGCCCCTCTAACCACTCGGCTATTCACCTATGCCGAGGTGGGTGTTGATACTGGCGTAGCGCGCCGTGCCAGTCAGGTTCTTGTTCTCCCTGTACGGTATATGCTGATGGGTGCGACCGTCCCGGTATTTCTTCGCCAGGCCAAAGTCGATGATGTACACCAAGTTGCCCTTCTTGCCGAGACCCATCAAGAAGTTGTCCGGCTTGATGTCTCGGTGGATGAAGTTGCGGCTGTGGATGTAATCTATCCGGGAGATCTGTCGAGCAGGAAAAACCATTTCGAGAAAATCACTCTCGGTACAACTGACCGGGATCGAACATCCGATCACCCCGCCAACAGCAATCTAGTATATTGTAAGTGTAACAGCTTAGGAGTATGCGGCCAACAAAGCGAGTGATAAATTCTGTTAATATTGTAACACGAATGAGGCGAGTAGGGTGGTGCAGGGGGTGGTCACAGCCCTCATTGTGTAAACTGTGAGATTTTTTAAAAGGATTTTGGGGGGTTCTTGCTGTTGTGGGATCCGAACCACGGTGGAGGCCTGGCATTCCCCACATTCACAAGATGTCTTGTCAGAGGTGAAGGAAGGGTTTGGTAAAAAGATATATCTGTGCCGGGACCGAGGATTGAACCCCGGATCCCCAACACAGAAGTTCAACACCTTACCCCTAGACCGCCAGGTCACTTCCTTTATTGATGACAACATAAGCAATTAATATCTAGATATTTTGGTAAGCTCCGAACCTAACAATCACACTGTAATTCATCACCACCAGAAACTCTTATCCAAACATAATCAATTCACTATGTCAACACGGCAATCCTCCGAAAAACAAGTCAAGATTTGAAATGTCCATCTCTATGCTTGTTACAATATTGTCCTCGAAATGAGCCTTAAAATACTCACCAGCTGGTCGGCCAATAGCAATACAGTCTTAAGGGAAAACCGCCGGGAACAGAAGTTGAACAAGTCCTCTAGAGATGGCCCCAAAAGTTCCATCACCATGACGTTGTAGTCACCTTCCGACCCGCACCACTTTATAGTGGGGATACCAACTGTAATAGAACCAAGATACATTCATGCTGGTGCGCCAAACTCGTTTGGCCATTAAGGCTACACTGGAAACATTGAGGTGGCCGCAGTTCAAAATAGATAACAATGTCAGAAAAATATTATTATTTAGCACCGCGTCTTACTACCCGTTCAGGTTATACGCTTTAAGTACTAATCACGCTAATTAATTGGGAATTGGGAAGGTTGAATTAGAGGAAGTGAACCCGCATTTGCGTGGATGGAGAGTGGAGAACCGTTTAGGAAAAACCACCCCCAGTTAACCCGACCTGAGATTCGAACCTCGATCTCTCCGTCCTCAGCAGTCGAGCTCAACACGACAAGCGCGTTAGCCAACTACGCCACCGAGGCGGGTGTCAGAAAAAAGAATCAATCAATACAATCCTTACTGAAACCAAAAATAAAATTCACATGTTTGGTGGGCAGATCCAACCATTTTTGGGGATCAATCTCTTCAATAGTAAATGGTAAAAACTATGTATACCAAACTCAGTTTGCTAAATTTTCCAAATTAATTTTCAATTTCCAAATATCATTATTCCGAATTGTCTTTATTTTACGTTTATTATAAGAAAGATCTGACCACAAGCTGTGTTGATTGGTAAAATAGTCCGAAGAGCGCACAGAATCATGAGTTGCGCCAAATGTGGCTCATGGACCGCAACTTTGACAATACTGCATTAATGTGTCCTGCACTAGGGAAAAAAAAATAATTTCCATGTTCAGACCAACTGGGTTTGAAGTTAATAAATAAAGTCTGGTGTCCGATAAATATATTATAATTTCCGCCAAGATATATATTAAGTAGATAAAATCTTTTTTTTTTTAATTGGACCATTATTGGAAAGTTTGAAATCATTATTTGAATTACTTCAATGTGTTCACAAACCAATAATTTGTATTTTTAAATTTAAAGATCACACAGTTGTTATTTCAAGACTAAAAACCGCAAGGTTGTAAATGAAAGGTTAATGACTGTACAGTTGTATTTCCAAGTTTAATGAATGTAAGTTTGTAATTTCAAAATTAATGATGCCACAGTTGTAATTTCAAAGTCAGTGAATAGTATAGTTGTAACTTGTAATAATGTTCATGTTTATTTGGCAAAGAGTAATGATAATATTGATAGTAGAGTTATATCGTCTTGTTTATTATTTATATTCCCTTCTCCTTAGTTTATATAAGTTTTAGTTTTTCTTCTATAATAACATGTTTCAGTAATTTTTAACCATCTTCAAAACTTATTTGTATTAAATATGATTGATTTTTATTCATACTATTGGAAAGTTTGTGAAATTTTAAGGTTTTGTATGGAGTATATGGAAAATAAAACAGTATGATTTCACAAACTTTCCAATAGTATGAATTCAAATTAATTATCTTAAATACAAATAAGACTTGAAGATGGTGATAAATCACCGAAACATGTTGATATAGAAGAAAAACTAAAACTTATATAAACTAAGGAGATGGGAATAAAAATAATAAACAAGCCGAAATAACCATGCGATCAATAGTTGTAACTGCGAGGATAATGATTGCACAGTTGTAATTTCAAGGTCAGTGAATAGCAAAATTGTACTTTCTAGGTTAATGACTGCATAGTTGTAATTTGAAGGTTAATGACCACCTTTGAATAAAACTAGGACACAAAGTTGTTCTCAGGTGTCTACAAATCTAATTTGTTTTAAGAATTATTTTTAAAACCCTTCTTGTTTATATTACCCAAATTTATGCATATTTTTTTAAATTAGAGAGTATGAAAACAAAATGTCTTGTTTTCAATATATAGAAGGGAAGTTACCATAATTTGGGAAACAAAAACTTTATTATTCTTATTGAATTTTACAAAAATTTAAACCATTTTATAAACGTACATAAATTTTCTAAAATATCCCGGCTTTAATAATCGTGTTTGTTAATTCTAACAAGGAAGTTCAATACTGTTGCTCAGTCGGTAGTATGTCTACCTATTTAGCTGAGGATCCCTAGTTTGATTCCCAGCTTGGCCAAAATATTCATCATTGGTTAAATGTGGGTTTCCCTTTTCACATTGATTAATTACCTGTCAGGGGTTTGGGTGTTGTGTCTGTTCTATATTTAAGTTAATATCTTGATTGTTTTATATTTAAGTTAGTATCTAAGTCATATACTAAATAAGATCAGTCGGTTCAGCGAGATTAAAAACCTAAAATAAAAAAATAATCTAAAGAAATAGTACGCAAAACAGTTAATTTTATCTTGAACTAAAAAAAAAAAAAAGTTCTCCAAGACGAATAGTTCGGCTCAGTGACGACAACTGAAGTTACTTCGATACTCAACAGTCCCACCCCCGTAACCCATCAGGCACTGCAACCCTCCCACCAAATCAGTCTTACCAAATTTTTATTGGGACATCGTGAAAGGCCATATCGGCCATTTTCAAATTCTAGGGACAAGTGAAAGTTTCAAAACTCAGGGCTTATCCCTATAATACCATGCTTCTAAACATTAGGCCGTCAACGTAACCCGGAAATTCTTATAAAAGCATCTTTTAGTAGTAGGCCTATACTTATTTTAAAATGATATCAATAATCGATTAAAATTGTTATCAAACAAATCAGTTTTTTAAAACAAGATGCAATAATATCTTATTGACTAAAATTGTGATTAATTTCTATACAGATTCAATCTTTTACAAGGTATCTTAAGAAATGCAAACTAGTTTTCAGGGTTTTATAGTTATCTTAACAAAGTTAATCTCAACTCAAAGTTACCACCAAAGAATGTTAATACACTGTATAAAGGTCTCCTCTTTAAATGATATATTTATAAATATGCATGCAGTTACATGTTAGTCTATTTCCTCGACAACCCTTCCTTCACCTCTGACAAGACATCTTGTGAATGTGGGGAATGCCAGGCCTCCACCGTGGTTCGGATTCCACGTTAAACTGTAGGTCCTCCATTTCATCTCACAATCACCCTACCATTACACATTAGCGTAAGTGCGTATAACCCGAACGGGTAGTAAGACGCGGTGCTAATAATAATATGGTTTTTACTAATGTTGAAGTAGTCAACATGGCCGATCTGTTGTGATGCTAATATTAAGATCTCTAGGAACATTGAAGTATCGAAATGATAAGGGCATGATATGGTGGTGTGGTATTCCGGCATGCATGCTCTACTCACAAACAACTTTTTTAAAATGACTTAAGAGAGATAAAAATGTTTGTTTTTTTAGGAAGAAGAATATGATGAAGCGCCGAGTCCTAACTGCGAATCTAGTTTAGAAACGAC
>CABEEJ010007111.1:0-15468 GCA_901482245.1 Timema douglasi | reverse complement strand
CCCCCCTCTCCACCCTCATTTTTCTATTAATCTTTTTAATAATAATAATAATAAGTTTTAAAATTTGAATAAAAATTGTTTACTAGGAATTAAAAATATATTACACAGCTACAAGCAAAAAAAATGACAATTTACTGATTATTGTATTTCATATTTTGAGCAAAATATCATTTTCCCGGATTTTTATTGTGATTAACCAAATTGCCGACTTATTCCCGTTTTTTCCCGATCACTTCAAATTCCCGGCTAATTCCCGTTTTCCCTGATTTTCCCGGATGGTAGACACCCTGATGGAATATACATAACAGTTCTCAAACTTGCCATTTTTAAATTTATTTGTTTTAACTTGCTGTGGTTATTGAGCATGAAGATTTATGATCTGACAAGTTTTTTTATTTTCTAGGTCAAAGCTTTGCAGAGTTTTTGAGATTTAAAATTTATAAAAAAAAAGTTCCATTTTTATTCAATTGCAAGTACCGCTTCATTTAAATGAATATTTGAAGTCCTATAACTAAGACGCAACAATTTAAAATCTTCAACATTTTAAATATCTTGAAATATGGCGAGCTTAGGGGTCATAAAGGTAAAATATGAATTTTAATATTTTCAAAAACTGTAAGGTCCTAGAATAAAGAAATTGAAAAAATTCAAAATTTTATCCTTATGTCCTTAAGGATGTAGCTACATGTCGAGTTTTATTTGGAATATTGAGGGTCCCAAGTTATTGATCATTGAAGCAGGCGATGTAGACAGGACTAGTCTTTAGGCTACGTAGGCCTGGATTCTAATAATCATTATAACATTAACATGATATTCTTAACGTTACATTTTAAAATAAAATTATATTAAAACTGCTGAAGACAACATTAACTTAAGGTAACAGATAGATTAAAAGTTTATTGTTGTCCATTGTAGGCCTACAGTCGGTTTATAATTTAAAAAAAACAACCTTAAGAGCGCTATTTTACCACAATGGCAATTGTTTTAAGTGTAATAAAGAAAGTGTTTACAAATACGATACATAAACTGATATTTTGATTAAATGACCAGGGTAATAATACTGTTTTGGACCACCAAAAAGTCATGAATGAAGGATATTTTTCTTAAAGTAATGTATGTAAAATTTCCTTTTGATACCTCAACCTAGGAAAATCACACGCTTTTAGAAGTAATGTCAAAGTCTTGCGCTATTAAACTTATATTTTTTCTCTCAATCATCAACTCTGTAGTGTTTACCAAAAAAGCAAGTGATGCTAGCTCCCTCTACCTAATAGGAAGCTAGCCTTCACAACACCTGTCGCCAGGACTCTTTCTATTAGTTGGTTTTGATGCTGGTGACAAGGGGTCCAAGAGGCAAGGGGTAGTTCATATATAAGCCGCTTGTGCGTATGAACACATAGCAGTATTACAATGTAATTAACCGTGCCGGCGACATAAATCTATAGAACATTGTAATAAATCAGTGCCATGATCTAAATAAATCCTGTGCAATTTTAAAGGCCTTACTTATTTTATAAGTGTAAGAACATCACTATAATTGGCGCTCGATCACGGGGCTATAAATATCAATTATCTAATCAAGCAGCCCTATCTTTTTAATTGGCGCTCAATCATGGGGCTATAAATACCAATATTAAATCGTATCGTTTTAATCGACGCATATCATCTTAATTGGCGCCCAACGTGCAACCATATCATAACTAGCGCCCATCACACAGCGTAATATTTCAAAACATTCCATAACATTTTAAACGGCGCCCATCGCGGGGCGGAGATAATTTTACCTGTAGGAATCATAGTGAGAAGTAGCCGATCAATGTCCTTGTATAATTAGATAAAACACCACTATTTAAATATAATATAATATATAGGAGCCCAATGCTCAAATTTGTAAGTTAGAAAATTGTAAGCCCATACAAAATGTACTTCATTTTAAAGAGTTATTACAACATTCAACGTATAGGTGTAAAAGAAAAGTTCTTCTTCTTCTTATTATTATTAGCACCGCGTCTTACTACCCGTTCGGGTTATACACACTTACGCTAATATGTAATGGTAGGGTGACTGTGAGATGAAATGGAGGACCTACAGTTTAACGTGGAATCCGAACCACGGTGGAGGCCTGGCATTCCCCACATTCACAAGATGTCTTGTCAGAGGTGAAGGAAGGGTTTGGTAAAAAAAAAAAAAAGTTCTTAATTTGAATGCTTTTAGAAACGCTAAGTTCTATTTTAAATGTTTATTCTTATGACAAATGAAGTCTATATCAGCACATGACTTATAAACTAACTTAAATCTAAAAAATCTAAAACAAACACAATATCGAGCCCTCAGTCGTTAATTTATCTATGTGAAAAGGGGGGAACTCACATTTCAACAAAGATAAATTTTCTGGACATGCCAGGAACCAAACTCGAGACCCATAGCTCAGTCTACAGACATGTTACCAACCGAGCTAAGGTGTGGGACGATATAACCAAATTAATATATTGACTGTAACTAAAAAATTAAAACAAAACTCACCATAACCACAAAAAGAATTTGAGTATTTTTCAGGAAAAAGTAAATGCCACAACATAGCATCAAAAGTATTTTAACACACACAAAGTACTTTTAGTTGTATACACTGTCCCAACCCAACAAACCCTAACCTTATAATTAAGTCAACAAGTTTTTCTGGAAATATAGAGCACTAAGCTACTTTGGGATGAACACATCAGTTTAATTAGTGGTCTTATTAGTCATATTCTATTAACTTACTCCTGTTCCTTCTCATAAAAAAGAATTTAAGTAAACTTAATGAGTTCATTTTAACACTATTACCGCATACAGCTTGATTAAAAATTTTTATTTATTGGCACATGAAAGGTTAGCTTGTCCGGGCGAGATAGTTTTAATTGTAAACATATTCATAATCATGCACAACTTAAAATTTCCTAAACCAGTGAAATATATTTATTAGTTAAGAAGTTCCCATCTGTGAATGAGGGAACGACACACCAAATAAGACCTTACTTTGGTTTGTATTATTTAGGCAAGTTTTTAAAAAAAAATTACGTACAATTTTCTTGCAGTATTGATTTTATTGGAAACTTGCTATTCTTGTTGTGTGTATTACTGATAAAAAGTAGCCTAATTAATTTACTTTCATATGACAAAGAAAAGGTGTTAAGAATCCTGCCACCTTCCTATAGCCTACCATCCCCATTTATTTTACTCTTATTGTTATCAATTTTATGATCGGTTTGATGCAGCTCTGTTTTTGCCTAAATCCTGGACCAAACTTTTCCCATCCTTTTAATTCTTGAAGATCTTAACTTTCAGCACAAACAGCAATATCATCAGCAAAATGAAGTGTGTTGAAAAGTTCTCATATTCAAATTCGACACGTGATTTATTATTTTACCTCCGTTAGCGCTTCTACATACATGGTGTCTACTAAACTTGACCAATGAAATTCCCGACCTTTTCCCTGATCATTTCCTAAAATTCCCGACTAAAAAAGTATGTCACATCCTTTTAACTCACCTCCCCCCTCTCCTTCCACGGTTTTCTATTATTATTATTTTAAATAATAATTGGTTTTAAAATTTGAATTAAAATTGTTTACTAGGAATTAAAAATATATTACACAGCTACAAGCAAAAACATGACATAATTTACTGATATTGTATTTCATATTTTGAGTAAAATACCATTTTCCCAGATTTTTATTGTGATTTACCAAATTCCCGACTTATTCCCGATCACTTCAAATTCCCGGCTAATTCCCGTTTTCCCTGATTTTACCGGATGGTAGACACCCTGTAAATAAGTGAAGATCATCAGAGATGAGTCGCATCCATTTACCACACCTTTTATTTAAGTTCCCTCGTCATGCTCGACAAGTCTTAATGTTGCCAAATGATTTTTGTGTAAGTTTTAAGGCCCCGACACAGACTCCGTATCTGTAGGTCCGTCAGAAATCGATGCCACAACTACCAGATTGCTCTGGCCACAGATTCCTTATCCGTAAGCTCTTACTCCGTGGAAGTTGCCCAACTTTAACTTTATACAGAACTAATTTATAGGGACTACCAATCACAGCCGAGTAAATATGTGCATGCACATTGAAATAAAAGAACAAATGGCAGTGAGAGGATTCGTCGCTATGGAAACATCTACAAAATGAAAAGATGGCTGGCTACACGTGGAGCCATTTCAGAAACATTTTTTCTAAAAATCTCAACCCCCCGGGAAGAGTGGCTTCTAGGAAAATGTTTTCTGAGAAATAATGGCTTTGCTTTTGTAGGTTCAACACCCCTATTATTAAAAATATTAAAAGTGATTGTTTTGTTTTCATCCAAAATACTAGTACAACCATTTTGCATTTTCAGGTTATTTCAAGCATTTCTTTTAAGTTTGATCATTAAAATAGAGTTATAAATATATTTCTTGTGACTGTACTTAACCTACATTTTAATATATATTGGAAGTTTTCTTAACAAAGTGATTTTAGGTTCCCTTAGTGCTTATATTACGATCAGCTGTTTAACACTCGCTCATTTCTGTGGACAATTTTCTTTCGAATCTTTTGATTGGACAAAGTCTCTTACTATCGCATTGGTAGAAACAGTCACACGATTACAGATATTGACTCTGTAATCGCAAGTAGAATTCCTTATGGACCAGGAACATGAAGTACAGACTGCGGATCTACGGATATAGTGTGTGTGTGTGTGTGTGTGTGTCGGGGCCTGCAGGCATATATTTTATTCGGTTGTTGGACTTGATTTCAAGTTTTCTCAAAATTTTAAATAATTCATTCAATTTGACATTATCAAATAGTTTTTCGATATTCACAAATGCAATGTTTATAAAATGGTGTTTAGTAACAAATGGGATTAGGCCTACTGTAATGTGTCATGAAGTGTCTCTTAACACCAAGCTGTAACAGGCCCCTATTCTTAGTAACAGGAAATGTCTAATATAAAGTGAATGGTTATGGTTATCACATGTGAAAAAGGCTTCACTGTCAAATGCTAGCCTATCTACAACAATTTATGAGTAGCTCCGATTCCTAATGGTTTTGTTTTATTATCTCTATTTTTATCATATTCTGTACTTATATTGGTAGGTTTGTTTAAAAAGTATTTTTTTACAATTATAAATTTAAGTACATCCTAAATATCGAGTGCAGTGTTATGGAAATAATGTTACAACTACTAACCTCCGCCCTGCATCATTTTGTAAAACTTGGACTCTATATGGAGTTGTGGATGCCGCGTTTTGATACATTCTAGTTTTATTGCGACTTCTTCGCCAGTAGAAATGTTGGTTCCTGCAACAAACCACTTGCTCAGTCAACTTTTACATAATAGTGTTTCCGTTTGTTTTTTGTACTCAAGTTATTGTTTTTGTTTAGTGGATAAAGGGAGTTATAGTTACCTAGGTATATGTCACCAAAAGATCCACTGCCTATTTTGCGGCCTAGTCTGTACTTATTTCCCACTCGGAGCTCCATTACTGCAAATATACGCAAGACATTACAGGACAATGGAAACATAAACAGCTCCTATTGTGGCAGCCATGTTTGAAATTATCATCTAGGAACGTAATGAACGGAGATTTATGTATAGAAACGATTTACGTAAATACCTGGGGCCCGGGTAAAAAATAGTGATAACAGACGAAACGGCCGTCCTTTTTACTCTCTAGAGTTTCATCAAGAACACAAAATATAGATCCATAAGCTAGGATTATTTAGATTTTTCATAATATTTTACACCAAAATATTTCTGACACAGAGGCGATACCGGATGTTACTTCATATTTCTTCCGTAAATAAAACTTAGCGCTACTGTCACGATTCATAAACACGTGACTAGCGATCAGCTGTGGTGGGACGTTTAAATAATATTTGAATAAAGAACATTGCTAATTCTAATAATTACTTAAAACCTTTCATAAAACAATGTTAAATTATATTGAACAAAATGAAACGATTGCATATAGATTTTTTTCAATAAAGATAACACAGTTATAATTGATTGTATTTTCTTTGAATAACATTTTAATGTAAAATAAATAGGTACTTGGCACATTTGATCAAATTTACACTGGTTATTTAAAAAAACCTTACTAAGCTTTCTCACTTGGATATTTTTATTGTGAGTTAAATAATATGTCGACAAATATATGACAGCTTTAACAAGAAACATAAAATGTAATGACCCAAAGGCATCTGAAAGAAGAATTTTTTAAATTACTCTTAAAACAAACAATACTAATTTCTGATGATAATAGCAGTTTCCTATATGCAACAATGACCACAATATCTAAGACGTTCGTATCATATTGCTCCTGATTGGCAGAACCATAAGGGGCTTTTTTCACTGTTGTTTTCCCAACATGTGTGTGCATTTACTACAAGCGCCCATATTTCCTATATAACTTCAAATAAGCTGTTTACAGCCCTTGTATTTTGTGAATAATTAAAGTATGACGATTGGACACAATTGTTGGACCCATGACCTTTGTATTAGCGCATCAATGTTCTACCACTGTATTAGCCAAAATTCAACCAATTCTCTTGGTAATTTTTCATTCATAATTTTTTTATAAACATCTAAGAACTTTAGATAATTAGTACCATCAGCAACACAAAAATCTTTAATCTTTTCATTTATTTGAAGTATTTAATGTGCACTTTCTGAATTGATTGATTATATCAGCACAGGACTTATTAACTAACTTAAATCTAGAAGACACAATATCCAGCCCCCAGTAGTTAATTTATCACTGTGAAAGGGGGAAACTCATATTTCTCCAATGCTACATTTTTCGGGGATGCTGGAAATCAAACCCGGAACTCTTGGCTCAGTAGACAGACAAGAAAAACAACCACTGTGGCTTGCGCACATGTTTTAACTGTACATAGTTTGTGTTTATCCAGAATTAATTGAAATTAGCGTTTGGTACAGAGTCATACCAATTAATTAAAAGCACAGACTCTTAAATTATCTAATTTTAACTATTTTATTTCAGTGTTTTTTGTATTTTGATAAGGAATACGTCTGAAAATGTAAAACCAAGTGCAATTTTTCTTTGAAATAGTGTATTGTCTATTCCCCAGACCATTGGTTGCGCCATCTCAAGGATCAGGCTCATAACATACTAGATAATTAGTGACAAAATGACCAAGGTTTGAATCTTAGCCGAGTATATTTTCTTATAATTTCTCTAAATTACTCTTCTCATAGATACTCTTTGTTCTAAGTTGTTGATAACCCTTGTGATGTGTGCTGAATATACATACATGTCAAAACCATTTAGACTGGTTTGTCAGTGTCGTGTTTTGAATCCCACTCAAGTGTACTGAGGGTGGTTTTTCCCTAAATGGTATTCCACTAACACTCCATGCAAATGTAGGTGCTCTACCTTTAAATTTAATCTTCTTCGTCCTTGCCAGAATGGAATAATGGATATAGGTCTACAGATTGTAATGTAACATGTGGGAGCAAATTCAGCTGGGGACAGGAGAGACAAAAATAATGAAAAAAGTTAATACAATCATGTGTCCCATTAGACATTGTTTCCGAGTTATAGTCGTGTTTGTCCATTAGATTTTTATTTGTGGGGCCACTTGAAACCAATTGTTTATTCTACACCCAGTGCCATATTATTAAAATAGGCCATCAACGAATCTGATAAACACCTGATATTTTTTAAAGAGTGCGGCATTCTAGGATACGACTGCAGTCCTTTATATTTAGGTCAAAGGTGTCCATTTTAAGCTCTTCCTATGATGCTAAGCAGTTCCACACTACTGGAGTACAAACGTGCTTATATCTCGGAAATAAGGTCACATGGGACACATGTTATTCGCTCTTATCTACTGTTGAATCGGGTCTCACATCTTATGGTACAGCCTGTATATGTGTACAGTCCAAAGCAGGGAAACTTGGGGAGTAAAAAAAAAGTTAGCCTGTTTTAACATAAAAAATAGTTTTTATATTCAAACTTATCTTTCTATGATGGCTTATTTCTCTATTAGTTTAACAGAATTTTCATACACTTTCCAAACACAGTCAAACCTGGATAAGCGGAAAAAAACTATAAGTGAGGCTAATTGCCAGGCCCCGTCATTTTCACCTCTGAACACCTCTGAGTGAGAGTAGTTTTTCACATCAAGACCTCTATAAGCGAGTGTGTCCTTTCCAGGAAATTAAATGCTATTGTGCGTGTTTTGACAGGTCACATAAACACACGCATGGTTTTTTTTGTTTCTCTTCTAAGGATCAGGTCTGCATTAGTAAACAAAGATGAATTAGTTGACAAGTGTTGATCGCTGAGGGAGGTGCGCGTTGCATCTTCAGGATGTCTAAGCGAAAAATTAAAAGTGTTTTCGTTGAGTGATAAACCTTAACATTGTGAGTGTGTTTGAGGGCGAGAAGTCGCCAAGTAGATACTAGGCGAGTTTGGCTTGCCGAAGTCCATCTTTTATATGATCATAAAATACAAATATTCCATAAGGTCGCAGTGTTCCAAGGTACACGGCAATATTAAGAGGAACCGAGCTGTTGAACTTCCTGACGTTTATAAGTGTCTTGTGGAATGGATCAAACAAACCCTCGATTCCCGGAGATGGGCCATTGTTAAAAGGAAAAGCTCAAGACTTTGCCACAAAACTGGGAATACAGAACTTTCAAGCTAGCAATGGCTGGTTAGAGGGTTTTAAAAAACGACATGACTTACGTTTTCAAGAAAGCGACCGGGGAAAGCAAATCTGTGGATTAAGGTGTGTAATCAGTGGACTGAAGATGTCAACTCTTTTGGAAGGGTATGATCCAAATAACGCATACAATGCCAACAGGACTGGTTTGTTTTTTCAAGTGCCTTCCGGATAAAACCTTTACATTTAAAGGAGAAGAGTGCCACAGAGGGTTTGAATCTCGGATAATTTTTGTTAGAGAGAACTAGAAAGATAATATTTAATTACGTTAAATGTTTTGTGTGTACACTTTAGTATCTTTTTGGTCAAATGACCTTTCTTTCAAAACATAAATTACTTGTAAACTTTTTTTTTTGTTCTTTAAATAAACTATTATTTACTATTTTATATCGGCCTAATTGTTTGTTCTGTTATTTAATGTTAACTTTTATGCACGATTTATAACCTTTCCTTAATGCCGAAACGGTGCAGGCACAAACATCACCTTAATGTCTTACTCAAAATATGGATTTTAAATGAAATAATTCACTGTTTCTTTGATGGTTCTAAAGGTTTTCCATTTTAGTGGATCATTTTCAGGGGGAGGGGGAGGGGTGAAAGCGTGTTCCCCTGTTCCACAGCCATTTTATACCACACTCTTTTACAAACTATTTAATATAGCTTATACGTTGACTGGCCCTTGATAGAAAAACCAGTAAAATATTTAAATATTCTTGCACTTGCCTGCCATCTTGTAGTAACAAGTTATTACTTGATGAAGAGGCTCTTAAATGGAATTGAAAGCGGATGAAAACTGATACAGTCATGAACATTGTGAGGTTAAATAAAACACACTACTTCTCATACAGGCAATTTTAATTACAAATGATTTAAGTTTTTACAAATTCACATTGTGGTATAATAAATAAGATTGCACAACATAAATACATAATAGTTACTATTTGAAGGTATTAAGTTTGTGGTCCACAAACCCAATTTGACTAGAATCAATAAAAGAGAATACAGCAGACTCTTTTGAATTTCAGTGCAGAAACAACACGGTAATGGCTCGTTAGATAAAAATAAATATTCAAGACCAGAGATTTATCGAATCTGAATCCTTATTTACCTTACAAATCCTGAATCCCAAATCTGAATAATAAAAAAAACATTATAAACAGAAGATGTTAATTAAACTTCCCCCCCTTCAATTCAGATTTTGTTTGCATTAATTCTTCAGTTGCCCTAAAATGAAAAAAATAGAAATCGTAACTAAATGTCAACATTTCTAATGTGAATCCACTTCAATCAAGTGGTAAATTATACGCTTCGCTGGCCGCACTTCCTCTAAAATTCAACCTTTCTCATCACTAACACATTATTGTAATTAGTGCATATTAGTGTAGCCTGAACAAGTAGTGAGACATACTGTTAAAAAAAAAGTAGTAAATTAATGCTCAACTGGTGCTCTATTGTTAGGTGTGTCCTAAAATTCCAATGGGCTAAGCCCCTAATAAGCATAAAAATAGAGGTAATATAAATCATATTCAAATCTGTTTTTTTATAAATTTTTAATAACCTACCCACAGTTAAGTCTAGTAATTTTTTTTTCAAATCATCAAAACCATTCTTACTGAGCCGTCCTTCCGTTACGAGTCGAGTTTTAAACCCAATACCTCAAGAGTTTTAAGAGGAAGGTTCTCGACCCGAGCCCAAACAGATTCCTCTTGTGCCCTTGTACACTCTAACCCCCCGACAATGACACTTATGTCTGATTATCTTGAGTAAATTTGTGCCATTGGTGCGCCAAAAAGAAGAAGGGTTCCTCCACGCATTCATTTTCTTTCTGGAAAAATAAGAAAACATTTAATTTGCAGGCTGACCCGGATATAAACATCTTCCTTTACATAAAGTTATAAAGGGGCGAAGGTAAAGCATGATTAGAAAAATACACGAGGGAACAAACCTATATGGATTTTACAACAAAAAGAACACAGTTCACATTTTACACGGATGTCATTCGACGACGAGGTAATGGCTGCCTCTTGAAGAAAATCGATCGTTACCAACCATCGATTTTCTAGACCTATATTTCAATCTATCGGAACGCGCAACACAACTTCCTAATAAAAAAAAGAGAGAAGAAAGGAAATTGATAAAAAAAACTATATTATTATTATTAGCATCGCGTCTTACTACCCGTTCGGGCTATACGCACTTACGCTAATGTGTACTGGTAGGGTGATTGTGAGATGAAATGGAGGACCTACAGTTTAACGTGGGATCCGAACCACGGTGGAGGCCTGGCATTCCCCACATTCACAAGATGTCTTGTCAGAGGTGAAAGAAGGGTTTGGTAATCAGATAAATCTGTGCCGGGACCGAGGATTGAACCCCGGCCGCCAGCATAGAAGGCCGACACCTTACCCTTAGACCACTAGGTCACCTAGTAAAAAACTATAGGACATTCATATAGGAACAAGTAAAATAATATTTAGGCCTAACATAAAGGACAAGCACAGTGTAGTGTGAAGTATGTTACTCTTTGTCCAGTGACAGGAGTGCAGTGTATACCATGTTTTCAAGGTCAAATTTCGAATCCCAGTCGGGTGTGACGAGAATGGTTTTTCAGAAATGGTTTTCCACTATCCCCCCCCAAGCAAATGTGACTACACTTCTCCTAAATTCAACCTTCTTCATCCCCAACTCATTAGCGTAATTATTACACGAGTGTTTAACCTGAGAAGGTAATAATACACAGGGCCGAAAAAAAAAAATCCGCTAGAAATTAAACATTTTCTTGCTAGAGACACTTACCGCAGAACCCTCAAAATATTCCAGCCCAAGTTTCTCGGCGACGAGCTGCCCGGCTTTAGGGGTGACAACCCTCCTGTCGGAGAGGTCGCACTTGTTGCCAAACAGGACACCCAGTCTCTGCTCTCGCTCCTCCTCGGGCAAACACTCCCGCGCCAGTGTGACCCACCTTTCCGCCGAGTCGAGAGAGTTCTGAGACGTGACATCGTAAACCACCAGCAGGAGGTGCGGCGTGTCCCACTAAACATAGAATCATGTCATGGACGCTGACATCGTAAACCACCAGCAGGAGGTGCGGCGTGTTCCCACTAAACATAGAATCATGTCACGGACGCTGACATCGTAAACCACCAGCAGGAGGTGCGGCGTGTCCCACTAAACATAGAATCAGGTCACGGACGCTGACACAACTTTGTTTCTATTTGAGTCGGGTCAGATCCACTATTTCGCAAATCCTAATCTCCCATCCGAATCTTGAAAAAGATTATGAACATAAGAGAAAATATAAATATAATAGAATCGTATAGAATACAAATAGTAATAATAATAATAATAATAATACTTAGCACCGCATCTTACTACCCGTTCGGGTTATATGCTTTAAGTACAAATTACTCTAATGGATTAGGAATTGGGGAGGCTTAATTAGAGGAAGTGAACCCGCATTTGCTTGAAGGAAGAGTGGAAAACCATTTAGGAAAAACCGCCCCCAGTTCACCCGACCGAGATTCGAACCTCGATCTCCCCGTCTTCAGCGGTCGAGCTCAACACGACAAGCGCGTTAGCCAACTACGCCACCGAGGCGGGTTTTAAGCACTATTGTATCATGGAGAGAGAAGAAGGGGCAGTTGATACTATCATATGCCCCCACCCCCACCAACCGCAAATCCTGGGTGTAAAGAAGAACGTGCAGACGCAAACCTGTTAACCAGTGGCATACAAAGTGACGGAGGATTCCGATTTTGGTACAAATTAGCTTAAATATTACCATTTGACTCCTTTTGAATCAAAATTTTTTTCCCACTTTTTAGGGGGCATCGTTGACTGTCTATCTTTCTTATCCTTCTACTTTGAATCAAATTTCCAAATATTACAGTAATTGTAATATATAATGTTGCAATTATGAAAATTATTATGTAAAAAGCCCTCCCTACCCCCCACTGAAATGCCTGGGTGTCCCCCTGAAAGACACAAACAAATTCTGAATTAATTTGATTTGATTTTTTGTTTGTTTATAATGGCTGGATTCTTGATTTATACCTTTTATTCTGTTTATTGGTGGTTGAGGCCAGACATTGTTATTGCAGAAACTTTGCAACCAGACCTCACATTTGTGTTGAGATGAGAATGAAAAACCATTCAGGGAAAAAACCCACTCACTACACTCAACCAAAATACAAACCCCAATCTCCCGTCATCGGTAGTTCTTGTCTTTTGTGAGAGGGTGATACCTTAGGCCAGTGAGGGGCAAAACTTTTCAGGGAGTGGGCCAACACAGTTTATTAAAAAGTTACAATGGTACATTTTACAATTAACTATTGTACAATTAGGTCATATTATTTAATTATAAAATGGATTTGTATTATAATGATCTAATTCTAATACAATGTGAGTTGTCTAAATTATTAATTTAACAAATATTTAGAGTAAACAGTCTAACTACTTAACATTACTTGAATCACTCTCAACCAAACGTTAACATTCCAGTTTCGTAGATGGATTGAATTTTATTTAATCTCTGAACATTGTTCACTAAGCTATAAAATAGAAATAAAAACAAACGCAAAATGCATTTTTTTCTGGTTTTTCCAGGGTTTTTTTCTGCATTATATACATACACACACACACACACACACACCACATGCATTGACTCTTATCTCGTAGGGTCCAACAATTAGGAATTGCATTTTTGTCTTTATATAGGCCTATATAGAGACAAAAATGCAATTTCTAATTGTTGGACCCTACGAGATAAGAGTCGATAAATAAGGCAAGGATACCAAAAACAGGTCATGTAGTGATTGTATTTTTTATTAGCACCGCGTCTTACTACCCGTTCGGGTTATACGCACTTACGCTAATGTGTAGTGGTAGGGTGATTGTGAGATGAAATGGAGGACCTACAGTTTAACGTGGAATCCGAACCACAGTGGAGACCTGGCATTCCTCACATTCACAAGATGTCTTGTCAGNATCCGAACCACGGTGGAGGCCTGGCATTCCTCACATTCACAAGATGTCTTGTCAGAGGTGAAGGAAGGGTTTGGTAATCAGATAAATCTGTGCCGGGACCAAGGATTGAACCCCGGCCACCAGCACAGAAGTCTGACACTTTACCCCTAGACCACCAGGTCCCCTGTACTAGTGATTGTAATTAGACTATTAAGTTACTTACATATCTCGGCAAACAATCCAGGTACAAGTCTCGTCCTGATGAGTCGAACATCAGCATTTCAATAGAATGGTCTGTGTCGGGGATCTTGATCTTTTTCCTCCCTAGATCAACCCCGAGTGTCTGGAAGATAAAAGTATGCATTTTGTATCTCAAATATTAATTGTTTTGCTATAGTCAAGAGTGACAAGACAGAACTGGAAGGTCCTAGATGGTACTAGTTAGTTAAAGCTTTTATGAGTGTGTCTGGGGATGGAATAGTCTATTTAATCCTTAAGTTAATGTTATTTGGCTTTATCTGGTAGGCTGGGGGTTTGAATCCTGGGTGGGTGTAAGGAAAGTTTTTGCTAGTTTTGTTTACTCCTTTCACGACAATTCGGGTGTATCGGATAACGGATAACTTGGGACAAAAACCTGGGGAGGGGGATTGTTAAAACCATTCTCAAAAATACACTATTTGTGTTTAAATGTTTTGCTTGATCTATCGTTAATGTAAGTGGAATAATCATAACCATATTATAAGTCTTGGGCCATGTCCTTCCATCTGAAACAAACATTTGCATGAGTGCAGTTTTCCCAACCGTCACATCACCTATAAGAATACACTTTGTTCTCATTATACAAGGCATGCTATCAGTATATAGCACTTAATAAAGTAGCTCTATATGGTACTAAACAAACACAATAAAAATATTGTTTTCGATTTTATTTCGTATATAAGAATTTTGAGTTTCCCAGCATCACAAACAGTGTTGTGTATAAATAAATTACCAAAATTTAGTGGTTATTGCTTTTATCACTATTTGCACTATGTGCCTGTTATTTGAAAATAAACAGATAGATATTTGAAATGTTTTAATTATATTTTCAGAAAATAATATAAAATTATTACAAGATTATGAGCCAGTATAATAATATTTATTTACATATAGACACACTTAAAATTTTATTTGACATTACCGTACCTTATTGATTGATCAAAACAACAAGAACTTAAAGTAATGAACCTTAATATATTATCCTATGAAGTGCATTGGAATTATTAAAGGAAATGGAAAACTGGTCTGAAATATAGCACTTTGTTTTTCGCGTAATCTTCTCTCCATTAAGTTATTACCAATATCCTCTGTTTACACTAAAAGCTATTTGGAGCTTGACATAATGGAACCTATTAAAAAAAACAAGCTTGCCCCCTTTAAGGTGGATTGCTAGTGAGCGTGAGTTTAGGGCAGTATTTTTGCAGTTTTTATAGCACAAACATCTTTTGGCCAAAATAAATCAAATATTTCTTCTATAGAAACATAGAGTTTTGTTTTCTGCACATGCTAATATCAACAGTTGTTGAATATCTATCATGAGCATGGCGGCATTTGGTGACAAACTTTTCTCTACATTTAAAAAGTTTGCCACCAAATGCTACCATGCTCATGACAGATATTCAACAACTCTTTATATTAGCATGTGCAGAAAACAAAACTCTATGTTTCTATTGTAAGATACCTCTTTTACTTACTCTATTATTTTCAATAAACATTTCAATCACTAATAAATGTTGGTTGCTGAGAGAAAC
>CABEEJ010007110.1:0-33666 GCA_901482245.1 Timema douglasi | reverse complement strand
GTTGGCTGTCCCAGTTGGCTGTCCCAGTTGGCTGTCCCAGTTGGCTGTCCCAGTTGGTAAGTGTTGTTACAACGTAAGTTGTTACACTACCCACCCTCTTTCTGGCTATTGTAGCCTTTAACGGTAAGATTTGGAGGTGGTGAACGGTACAATGGGTGGAAAGGAGGTCGAGGATCAAATTTCAGTCAGGTGCACTAAAGGTGGTTTTCTAAAAGTGCGTTATCATTTAGGTTACCGGTATGCAATTATATCTAGTGCTAATGCATGTGCACTTCTAAGCAATCTTTGCCAGCCTAACCTTTTGAAAAAGTACCGTAATTAGTAACTCCTAATGTTGAATATAAAAATAATAATAGGAAAAAGTTCAATATTATATATGGGTATTTGAATCCCTCTCTATGGCAGAATTCAAAGTGCATTGATTTTAGTGTTGGACTTAATTTACTATCATTTGACTGATTGAGTATCAAAATAAATATTAGCTATTTTCTGGAGGTAGGCCCAAGACCTTTTTATATAAAAACTTAATATTTACTATCATTAATTGACGACATTAACTTCTCGAATTGATTATATCGGCACACATCTTGCATAGGTATACTAAATTATATAAATCAAAGCAATTAGTCCTCTCACCCTTGACTGTTATTCATCACTCTGAGAGGGGAAGCCTTGATTTAACCATTGACAATATTTTTAGTGGACATGCCATGAATATATTAGGTAGCCTGGCCCGGGAAACAGTCTAGTAGTTAGACACCCTACTGATTGAGTGAGGGGTCATACAAATACAAATAAAATGGTTTATCTACTCATAAGTCAAAGCTCAAGGCATGTACAATAGTTCTACATTTAACAAGTTTACAAATATAAGACTATAGGTATGGTACATTTATTTGAATTTTATCTATTCAGGGAGGAAAGAAGTGGGGAGGGAATCAGTCAAGATTTCCTAAATATGGCTCTTAACTTCAGCTTAGGGGCCTATCTAAATATAGTCCTACACTTTTATTAAACTAGTGACCTTAACATGTAAACATTCTTAACCTCCTAGTTAATCAAAAATGACGTTTTCATGCGTGTTTTAAACTCCTATTTTAAGAGCTTTGTCAATGTTAAAAAAACCCAAAAAAGTTAATTTTAATCGGCACTTAATTACGATTTATTTCTATATGATAGTGCAAGACGATTAACAACCTTAAATATTTTGACAATAATACTATTTTATTGTCTTAATTGAATATTAAATCTTTAAAAAAAATATTTCATTTTTCTAGTTTATTTATTAGTACTGGTATTTCACACTTTGACTTATTAGAATAAAATCATTTTAGGTTCTGGTCTCTTTTTCCTTATATTGGCTATATTCAATTTTTTTTAATGGTCTTACTCAAAGATAGCTTTACATAGTCTACATTACTTAAAAAAAACCATTTTGAATCGGTAACTATTTTAATTCAATTCACATTATGATATTGTTTATAAAACCAAACTATTAGATTTCATGTTCAATAAAAAAAACCTCTTTTTCGCTTTTATCATTTTGTTTGGAATCCTTATAGAGAGACCTTTTATCTCTTGAATAATTAATTATTTGATAAATATACCTCGATTTCCATAATTTGAATTTATATTCTGTAGGTACTTTTTGCTGTCATTAAACAGTTGGTAAATCTATCAAATGGCTGTATCCGAATAGTCGAGTGTACTTTACTTGATGTAGACTTAATACAATGTGTACAAATGGCCTTTCTTTAATAATTTGTCTGCACAAGATAATCATTTAGACAATCTGTTCTCGGACTAAGTAAATGTTAAACAAGTAGGTCTATTATCTTTAATTTATTAATTACTAAGATTCTCAACTAAGGTTTGCCGTAATTATCTTATTGCAAGTACAATAGATAATAAATGGGTCCCATTAGTTTATGTATCTACAATAAAGTTCATTTTTTAAGGCTACTATCAATTCTATTAAATTAGTGAACTTAAGTTTATTGTTTCACATACATACTATATTTTGTATTTGAAAAAAAAGGGTATGTGCATAAATGCTAAAGGCCACTTCGGTATATTATATTAGGCCTATGTATGGCATGCTGGCTGACCTAAAGTTATATAATCTTACACTTGGCCAGTGTGGTGTTTCATTCCCGCCGGGCATATATTTGTTGAGGGGGGGAGGGGGCGGGCAAACCCAAGAACCATATATTTTAGGCGTGTTTATTCTCTAAAACAAAAACCACAAAATTTATACTAGCAATAAACTAAAATATTTGGTGAATCCAATGATACTTAATTCAAATTTATTTAAAACAAAATTATTTGAACAATTCAAAACTAGACTCACCTTAGTGAAGCAGCAACAAATATTATTGAAAAATCTGTAAAAACTGCAAGATTGAAGCTTTACATTGGGCTGATGTAAACGGTAACTCTCTTGCATACCTATCCATGAGTGATTTTACATTTAGCATGAACTCGCACAAGGTTAGGTCTACGTTAGAACCGAATCGAAAATGTGGTAGTATGGAAACACCCACCTGAATTCATCCACTTGAGCTCAAATATTAAAATAAAGTAACTATATAAATATTTTAGGGTAAATAATGTATACATTTATTATTAAAGTCCTTTCCTACATAGCTTAACCTAACCTTCTAACCTTGCTAGTTGCTACTGTACCATTTTATAATATATTATAATTTCAATTAATATTCATGAAATAAACAATTTGACTTTTGTATTAGATAATGAATGATATATCATAAGGGATCATGGATCAAATCACATGTTGGTCTAGTATGTTTATGTTTGGACTGAAGTTTTATTGAGGTGGCGAAAAGTTTTATGAAAATTAAATAATTTCAATTAAATACAATTAAAGTATCATTGGATTCACGATTTCCTTTTGGGTATAATGAGAGAATTAAATTTTTAATGATTTGGTAATTTAAGTGAAATACAATAAAATACTGATACCTATATGATAAGGTGCTTAAGCATTATAAGGTAGGCTACCAATACTTGCATTTTACCTACAAATTAGCTTTCATTGTTTTTCTCCAGCAAGTTATTTAATAAGCTAGCTACTACACTAGATCTCGTGGACAAAATATTTTCAAGCTTTAGCCTAAAACTTTTATTTTTATTGATATTTTGGATTATGGTATGCAAACAATTTCCTTCTGGAAAAAAATATTTTCACAAAATAAAACTCTCAAACATTATTATTAACAAAATTTGACACATCAAAGGGAAAGAGTTTGAAATACTATTAACACAATTTAAGTTAAGTCCACTATTAGAAATAAATGTAGGCCTACATACCCATCCCAACTTTTATTACAAACACTTAATTTTCTCAGACATTGAAGGTTGGGTTTGGTCAGGTTGAACTAAGTAGGGATGGTTTGTAATTCATAAAATAAAAATGATTATTTAATACATTTAATTTTAGAAGTATAGGCCTACCTAAATTTATAGTTTATTTGAAATAATGGTTTAAATGTTATTCATTACTGGTACTCGCTAACCCAACCTGACTTAATCTAGCTTTATGGGTCCTTTTCAAATTGAGGGACAAATAGGAAATCCAAAACTAAAAAAATAATAATTTCAGGAAAAGTATAATTTATTGCCTGATTTTACAAGATTTATTAAATAAGTAAGTAATAAAACCAGCAAAGCTTGATTTTACATTATTCTCGTTGCTATTTTTTAGTTTTACCAAAGTGGCTACCCATAATCCATCACTTCGCTAACACACATAAATATGTTATCTCTAAAATCCAAATAAAATATGTATTTTTACTAAGTATAACATATTTTTTAACAGTAATATAAAAATGATATATTTTTATTAATTCATTGGAATTAGGATATTGTAAGTGAAGAATCCTACAAAATTTATGTGTTAGTGATGTTAAATTTTCCAAAATCCATAGAAAATTAAATTTTACATTTCTCATTTTTTATTTTTGTTTTTAATAGCTCAAATGTTAATAATATATAATAATATGTATTTATTTTCCAAGACTGTTAATGAGATTTTACTGTCGTTAGTGAAATGATGCGGGTGTTAGTGAAGTGATGTTTGGGAAAACAGTATTTACAAAAATTTCACTTTAGAAACCTGAGCTAAGAGTCTATCATTAGATTCATCACCTAACTGATGTTAGCGAAGTGATAACGCAATTTTCGTTACCAAGCAACATTAGCGAAGTGATGTTTTTGGCGGACTTGAGTTCCATAACTATAATATAAGTATAAAGTGGCAAACAAACATTAAGGTTAGTTTCTGCCTCCATTTACGTTCAACTGAACTGGTATTGGTTTAGTTATTTCAAAAACTCCAGATGATATTAATGTTAGTGAAGTGATTTGCAAGTAACACACACTATACTATTTACCTCAATTTTCATATTTTGACCGAGTAATATTATTATTATTAATAATAATAATAATAAAAAAATATTTAGCACCGCGTCTTACTACCCATTCGGGCTATACGCTTTAAGTACTAATTACTCTAATGGATTAGGAATTGGGAAGGTTGAATTAGAGGAAGTGAACTCACATTTGCGTGGAGGGAGAGTGGAAAACCATTTAGGAAAAACCACCCCCAGTTCACCCGCCCGAGATTCAAACCTCGATCTCCCCGTCCTCAGCAGTCGAGCTCAACACGACAAGCGCGTTAGCCAACTACGCCACCGAGGCAGGTTCCGAGTAATATTAAATAAACTTTTTAACTAATGAAATAACAAGAACTAGTAAGTACAGGACAACACACTATGGCTAATGGGGTACAGCGAAGCATTCTGCAAGGTTTTAGTGCCAAATTCAAAATATCGTGTTGGTTCATTGTGTTACTTGAGGACAAACAAACAGTGATTAAAATGTAAAAACTCAGGAATAATTTATTGAAATGGATTCCTCAAACAAAAATAACAGTATTACGGGAATATTTTACAGTGGTTATAAATGTTTTACTCTTTTTCTTTATTTTTGTATAGAACTTCAAACTTCGAAACTAAGAGTGGGGGGACAGTTAGCGAGGTGATAAAAAGGACTTTTAGTAATTATTTGGTCTAATTTTTTTTAATATTACCATATTTAAATGTTTCAAGTTTTATACACTTTTTACTACTAATAAAATGAGTTGCTTGTTTTAAAAATAACAAAATATTTATATAGGCAGGAGACATAAATTGTCCCTTAATTTGAGAATGACCCTTATATATCTGAAAATAATTAAAGGTTAGTAAAAGTTGGGATGAGTATATAAATTTATTTAGAGTGTAACTATTTTTAAATTATAATAAGTTGTTGGTTAACTGCTCATTGTGGAAAGACGTAAGTGTTAACCAACTTTGAGTGAATAGTGAATACAGTTTTAAAGTCTAGCCCTTTTAAGTATCAAATGCAATTTTTAATGTCTCACTTTCTTCTTATTTTTTTTTTTTTTCAAAAATAAATTGTTTAGTTACTAGACCCATATTTGAGTTAAAACTTCTAGGTACCATAATAAACATGATGGAAGATGAACAAATCAGAGATGATTATGTTAACCACAGTGAAAATCCAAATGAATCAAAAGATTGGAATGCAATAAATGGTAACAATAGAAGTACCGAAGCTTCAGTAAAATCAGTCACTTCAAGTGAAGACTCAGAAGAACCCCAATATGATGATCATGGGTTAGAGGTTATTACTTGCTGTCCAATCATCAAACCAGAACCAGATGTAAGAAGTTCATTTATTAAAATATGTTAGATATAACTTACTTTTTTATTTTATTTAGCACAGCGTTTTACTATCTGTTTGGGTTATACGCTTACTTTTAATTACGCTGAAGTATTATAAATTGGTAAGGTTGAATTTTAGAGGAATTGAACCCCCATTTGTGTGGAGGTTGGAAAACCATCCAGAAAAAACAACCCCCACTTCACCCAACCGAGATTTGAACCTCAATCTCCCCATCCTCGGCAGTCTTGGTCAACACAAAACTAGCGCGTTAGCTAACTACGCCACCAAGGTGGGTGAAATAAAATACAAGCTTTAATTGACCAGGTTAAAACATTAAGTTAGATACAATATCTAAATGAGCCCTTTAAATGCCATCTTAGAAATATATTTTAAGTTCAATTATATCAAAGTGTGTTTTTCAGTATCCTTCATTAAGTCTTAAACAAAAGGAAAATTACTAAGACTTTAAGAACTAAATTATTATTTAAAAACATTTATAGGGTTAAAAGAATCATCAGCTGCTTCCACTCACGCAACTTGTGTTTTTATTTAAATAAGTATGCAGAAAATTGCACTAAGATACAATGTTGAGCGATCAGGATTACATTTTGCCATGCTACCAAATAACTGACTTAAAGAAGGTGCGGGAGGGGGAGGCATCTAAACCCCTGGTGAAAAACAAACAAAAACAGTATCTTGAAAACATCGAGTACCTACTGGAAATTTTCAAGAGTTTTGGTTTAGGATTAGGTAAATGCACTTTAGCAACATAATCTCAAGGGTTTCTTAAAAATGATGTAAAACACTTTTATTTCAGGAGGATTCTGATTCAACAGATAATGGGGGAAACTACTCTCAGGACTACCAATATTCGAGGCAAAATAGTTTTGAATTAGGAAAAAATGGGTGAGTGGAGTGTGTGTTTTGAAATGATTAATCAGCCATAAATTTTACATAACTAAGCCACAATGACATACATAATTAAAATAAGGTTAGTGACAAACTCACAGAATAAATATAGAACAGTAGAGTAACAGAGTTACTAACATAACTCTAGTTGGCCTGCCACATTGCCAAATTTTTTTATTTTGTTGTTGTCATTTCTTTATTTGTGCTCACATGCTCGAAGATGAACATTTGTTGTAACAAACTAGACCGTAGAGAATATTTAATGTGTCAAGCTAACTTTAGTGCAAGCTAGCCTGGCACATATTTAAAAACACAACATAACATAACAAAATTCTTTTCCTGGCATTTGATTGGTCTTTGTTTGTACTCATATATGCCCTTGCTATAAAACTATATATTCTAGAGAATATTTAATTTGGCCTGACAACTTGAACCTTCCCTATTCTGTACCCTCTAGAAAACTTGAGCTCAAGTTAGCCTGCCACATTATTATTCTCTAGAATGCCTAATTTTAGAGCACAAATGTTTATTTTTGGGCACATATGAGCACAAACAATACAATGGAATGATGTGAATATATAATTTTGTTATGTTTTTCAATATGTGGGGGCTAGTTTGAGCTCAAATTGGCCCTGACACATTAAATGTTATCTAAAAGGCCTAGTTTAACAGCACATATGTTTATTTTTGGGCACAAACGGATCAAAACTTTTTTTTTTCAATTTGGCAGGCTAACTTGAGTTACATGAGCTACTGCCTTTTTATTTAATATTCTAGCACACTAGCACGGATCGAACTCTTGACTGTTTTAGGTGTCTAGTTGGCTTAATCAGAACATTGGCCTAATATTGTGGGGGGAAAGATACATAATCAATATGACTATTTTAATGTCTCTTAGCAAATCAAAACTGTTGGAACTTAAAAACTTATTGGTCAACACATAGACTAAATTTCAAAATTATCTAGTCCCGTTTGCCAGTGACAGGTAAGTTGAGCTTTGAATCTCGGCCAGGTGTGCTAATTTTGATTCTTTTCTTAAATGGTTTCCCACTCTCGCTCTAAACAATGGCAGTACATTTCCTTTAAATTCCACCTTCCTCATCCCTATCCCATTAGAGTAATTAAATGTAGAGAACCCATACAGTTAAAAATAGACAGACTAAAAAATAGTCATTTAGAGTTTACTCATAAATAATAAAAAGTTTCACATAAAGCTAGTATCCAAACTGTACCCCAACATATTTTTTTTTTTCAGGATTGAAGACAACCAATCATCAGTTCCAATTTTCTTCTCATCATCTTTATCCAAAAAACCATATGTAAAAGTTTGTTACGAGTGCGATAGTTGCAAAAAAATATTTAGTCACAAGAGTGATCTGGACGCACACAAGTCTAGTAAAGAAGGGTGCGAAAGGTTGCACAGCTGCCGTCACTGTGGCCGTACATTCATAATGCTTCGTCAACTTGAGTGCCATATGAGGAGCCATACTGGCAAAAATGCATACATATGCAATACTTGTGGCTTGAGTTTCAGCTTTAAGAAATCTCTCAAGACACACTCATACCTTCATAAAAATGAAGTGTTTACGTGTGATTGTTGTGGGAAAAAGTTCCTGACACCTTCAAACTTAAAGTATGTTTTTTTAGTCTATCATTATAAAAAGGTTATATATTAAATAACGTGCATTAAGCAAAATATAATACAAAACAGACTAAATAAAATTATATAATTTTTTTATAAATAAAGCCCAAATTAAAGTAAAAACACTAACATACATTTACATACATGTCAATATGTCAATGCACTGTTATTGCATCTTCCTCAGTAAATGGTATTAGAGGAAGATGCGATAGGAGCATCATAATATTGAAGTGTATGTAAATATTTATTAGTGTTTTTACTTTTATTTGTGTTTTATTCTCCCACAATTCTAAAATTTTATTTAGTCTATATAAAAAAAACTCTATGCAATTCTTATTGTGGTGTCAGAAATAAGCATAATTTCTTAATGATTTCTTGATTCTTTTGACACTTATAAATAACTACACTTATACTTTAAGTAGCTAATGTTCAATGATTTAAATAATCATTGCTAGACATTTATTATATCACTAACATCAGCTTGGCACATAGTGGAGCATTGAGGCACAAATAAAAAAGGTTATTCTATACAGTTTTTATAAATGCAAAATGTGAATTCTCTAATTTTACTGACTATTTTAAGTTTTAGGCCTTAAGTGCGATCTTTTATTTCCATAGCGCCTCTTCATATTGTATGGAATTTTTCAGAGTGTTTATATTTAGGTGAAAATATGTTTAACTACAATCATAGAAATATTTGAGACAACTAATCCTATTTAAAATAATTTAAATCTATTGTTTTTTTAAAATCTTTTCACTAAAGCTAATATTAATTTTAAAATTAATTTAATATCTGGTGTTTACTCACTGTTTTAAGAGAATTTCAACTCTAAAGCATAACAAGGTGAATAGGCATAAGATTAAAATAAATCTGCTTATCAGCTGGTTCAGTGGCTGCATGATCTAAGGCGTCACTCTCGCAATAGACTAACTTGCTGATGACAGGTCTCAGTTATACTGAAAGTGGTTTTTTACTAAAAGGTTTTCCACTTTCCCTCCATGAAAATGTGGTTACACTTCCTCCAAATTCAATATGACTCATCCCTAGCTCATTAGTTTAATGAGTACTTTTATTATTATTATTAGCGCCGCGTCTTACTACCTGTTCGGGTTATACGCACTTACGCTAATGTGTAATGGTAGGGTGATTGTGAGATGAAATGAAGGACCTACAGTTTAACGTGGAATCCGAACCACGGTGGAGGCCTGGCATTCCCCACATTAACAAGATGTCTTGTCAGAGGTGAAGGAAGGGTTTGGTAATCAGATAAATCTTTGCCGCGACCGAGGATTGAACCCCGGCCGCCAGAACATTAATGAGTACTTAAGCTTACAACATGAACAGGTAGTAATTATTACAAAAAAAATCAAATAAAAACATTGTGCTTATCTTGTAAACTAAATATTATGAAATATTAGCATTTACTATGGTGGAAATAATATTTTTACTGTCAAACTAGCAGAAGTAACCAGCGTTGCCTAGTATTACACTCATCATAGTGCAAAAATACCCTTAACCTGGGCATAATTGCAACACAAATGATTATTTTTTCCATCATACTCTAAACAGTGTGTTTTATAACATACTCAAAATCTTTATTGATCCTGACCTGGGAAAGCCATCAAAATTCAAGATGGTGGTTGAATATGTTATATTTTTACCTAATATACATTACAAAATGCCTTTATAATACGTTGAAAGCTATTTTTGACAACTGCTTGCTTAGTGTGTGTTATATGACATAATTGAAAAGAAACCATTTTCCCTGACCCAAGAATTTCCTAGAAATACAAGATGGTGCATGATAATAATATTATGAGTCACTTATTATTCTACCAATTTGAAGGATTCCACACGAAATTAAGTTTTATTCACACAGACTTAAAAGAAAAAAACTATGGAACAATTTTTATCATCATGAAATAAGAGAAAGTGTGGCAACTTCATATAAAAATGTATACTTCGAAGTTCTTCATTTGCAAGGTCTTCACTCTCGATTTCATCGTCTAGAATTGGTTGTGGTCTGTTTTCACAATTTGTATCCTGACAACAACCACAAGAAGAAGTAGTACAATCAAAGCTGTTTTACCTGCAACTGCCCTGGAAATTTTTGCAGTGGCTGGGCACTCGAATTACATGAAATCGGTTTACTTTCACATACAGAATATGACCCAACTTCAGAACACTCATCCTGAAATATATGGTGTTTTTAAGAAAGGTGGTCATGTGATAAGACGTACTGATAGGAATTGGGCAGGATTGGCACCAGATTTGGTAATAGAGCAATGTAGGATGAGGTCACTCAAAACAAGTTTAAGTCTGACAAGAGGCAGTGGTATCTCATAAATACAAAGAATAATTTGGCTGTTGTCAATGCCTGGGTATTCTGAGTACAACATTTCACTGCAGGAGCTAACAAATGTTTCTTATGAATCTAGCGAACAGTATAAAGATATGACTATCATGAAAGAAACGAGATAAAGAAGACTCAGATAAGATACTTAATCTACCGAGATTGATTTCACCATATTTCGAAGACCCATTCTTGCGAAAAACTGCCACATGTGTTAAAGCAGCTGAAGACGTTAATCTTGAAACATTTAGAACAATTGGTATAGAAATCGCGTAAAAGATGAAGGGAAAGGAGGTATTTTCTTTTAAACTTAAACAAAATGACAAAGTGAAAACTATTTCTTCTGTGTATTTCATTAAGTCCAGCAAAGAGGATAGAACTATTGACCCAGCATTTCATTGAAGCACAGTCAGTTTGCAACTACACCATATTATGCCTAACAAACTTTCAGGTGTTGCTGGCAAATCCATTGTTTTTGGTAAATACATGTTATCATTTAAAGTCCATCCTCAGTCGGAGGGGTTCAAACCTTCTTGTGTTTGTTTTCATATACGAATTTGGAGATAGGCACATAGATTGATATTTTACAGCTGATTCATTTGGGGGACGGCGATGTGGCTTAACAAAAGATTTCACCTTTTGTACTTTCCTCAAAATGCTTTTGTACCGACATGTATTAAGTGTGTCCTCTGGGTTTCCACCTAAAAGACGTACCATTATCTTGTTTCCAATTTCTTTGGCTTGATTGAGACTAAGATGATTTGAGCTGAATGATAGTGAAAGCTCAGAAAAATTACCCTCTTCAACAACACGTATGAAGGTTGATTGTTTCCAATATAGAATATTCTAGAAGTTTTATCATATCCCGTATACGAATGTATAAAGAATAGACATCTAATGGCATTGATATCCTTAATCTTATTTTCTTTATAAAGTTTCTTATCAGTCCTGAGAAACAACTTGTGATTTGCTGGTTCATACCAATAAATCAGCAATACTAGTAGATCAGTATCTTCACCGATTACTGTTGTGGTCTGACATTTTGAAGATTCCATTACAGCTATAACAATATCAACATTATCATCGGCCACTGCATGGATGGTTGAACATCCATGTTCTTTCATTTCTGCAGCGATTAGATTAATTATTGTCTGCTTATCTCCCTCATTACACAGACAAATTTCCTTCTTTTCTGTGAATGGCATTTCTGGAGTAAAGTTAACAGAGGGAAAAATTCTTTTTTATCAACACACATGGGTCTTGTATTTTATTGTGGATCCTGATTCATAACCATCAAATACAATAGTCGCTCCTCCATACTGGGTTATAACAAATGTTGCATATGATCTTGCTATCTCCTTATATGTATTGTATTTATGCCTTGGCTGGTGATGCATTAGGGAACCTCCATTTAGCACGTAGCTTTTAACACCTTCTTCTGCTCTTGGTAGCTCTGAATTATTAGTAGTAACATATGTAATCAATGCCTTTGATAACTTTGTCTGCTTTCAGCATAACCCTTGAGCTTGCAAATAATGCTGGAGTATAGGAACAAAGCTCATATATCATTACTTCATCCAAATCAATTTCACTTGAAGAAGATTACATATACAATGGCTGAAATACGAGAGTTGGGTCAATAGCTCTATCCTCTTCGCTGAACTTAATGAAAGACACAGAAGAAATAGTTTTCACTTTGTCATCTCGTTTCAGTTTATTAGAAAATACCTCCTTCCCCTTCATCTTTTCCATGATTTCCACACCACTTGTTCTAAATGTTTCAACATTAATGTCTTCAGCTGCTGTGACACCTGTGGCAATATTTCGCAAGGATGGGTCTTCGAAATATGGTGAAATCATCGTTCTCAGTAGATTAAGTATCTTATCTGAGTCTTCTTTATCTCGTTTGTTTCATGATGCAGGGGTGCAAAATATGTTCAGAGATCCAATATTTTGCCAGAACATAAGATTAAAAAAAAAAATCCTTGAAAACCATAGCGCTCAAAATAAAACATTAAATTTTTCAAAGAGGTTGAAGGGAATAAGGATTATTACCTATTACATAGTTTGGAAAATTCAAATATGTTTTTAATCCTAGTTATTTTTATAGTACCTACCTTATACAAAATTTAGTTTTCTCCCATCTCATTTTGTGCATTACATATTCTTATTAATTGTTCATTGAAACCAGTACCAACATTTAATTTTACATCTTAAGAGTAAGAGGTAATGGAGGGTAATTCTGGGAGGCCTTGCTTTAATTGTTGATTTTCATAGACTCACCACTACTGTAAGGTATAAAAGGACTGCTTTAATCACTGTCAACCACATTAGGGGAAATAATATCGCTATTTACAACTATGAGTTTTTACTGATCACATAATTTACGTTTTACAAAACTTGCAATACTCCCTTGATCCTTACTTCTAGTTTTTCTTGGGGATGTTTACAAGATACGTGATATCCAAGCATATCACGTCTGCCACACTATTCACAATAAGCACAGTTGATATAATAAACATTTGTTTCACTAAACCATCTAGTTTTTTATAAACATTTATCTATTGTACAATGTACAAACCCTAATTGGTCCACTAAATACAATTTCATGGCCCCGGCAAAGATTTATCTGATTACCAAACCCTTCCTTCACCTCTGACAAGACATCTTGTGAATGTGGGGAATGCCAGGCCTCCACCGTGGTTCGGATCCCACGTTAAACTGTAGGTCCTCCATTTCATCTCACCATCACCCTACCATTACACATTAGCGTAAGTGCGTATAACCCGAACGGGTAGTAAGACGCGGTGCTAATAATAATAATTTCATGGCTACACAATTATTACAATATGCATGTCACTAGTTTAAATAAACTGCACACATCGCCATGTAATTAGGCTGCGATATAAGGGTGACTGACTTCAAACTAAAACAAAACATCGGTCACCCTTCCCTACCCTCCCCCGCCTGCCCGCCATAGCTACCAAACACCCGCGGTAGTGTAGGTGACTGATGATCATCACTCAATCATGCCATTAGCCAGGTTGAATTATTAGATTTTTCCTTTGCCCCTTATCTCAACCTCTGACTTCTTTATCTAGAACTCTGACACATTATCTTAGCCCCTAGACACAGCAACTCTTTGTGCTTACACCAACACTCCTCACTATGGCACATACTGATAGTGTGGGTGCTGAGGGTCATCGGCCTTAGTTTTTCATACAAATGAAACTACCATATCATAACCAGAATGTACCAAAAAAGTCAACAAAATGGTTGGACTTTTCCCTGCCCCAAATTTCATGTGTCTGCTTTAATTTCCTCTGAACCTCATTCACATGTTCGGACATATTCTGCACCCCTGTCATGATGGAGTCATTTTTTTATGCTGTTTGCTAGACTCATATTAAACTTTTGTTATCTCCTGCATTGAAATGTTGTGCTCAAAATACACAGGCATTGACAACAGCCAAGTTATTCTCTGTATTTCTGAGATACCACTGCCTCTTGTCAGACCTACACTTGTTTTGAGTGACCTCATCATACATTGCTCTATTACCAAATCTGGTGCCAATCCTGCCCAATTTCTATCAGTACGTCTTATCACATGACCACCTTTCTTAAAAACACCATATACTTCAGGATTAGTGTTCTGAAGTTGGGTCATTTTCTGTATGTGAAGGTAAACTGATTTAATGGAATTAGAGTACCCAGACACTGGAAAAATTGCCAGGGAAGTTTCAGGAAAAACGGCTTTGATTGTACTACTTCTTGTGGTCATTGTCAGGATACAAATTGTGAAAACAGTCCACAACCGACTCTAGACGATGAGATCGAAAGTGAAAACCTTGCAGATGAAGAACTGCGAAGTATAAATTTTTTATATAAAGTCACGACATTTTCTTTTATTTCATAATAAAAAAAAAGTTTATATTGTTCCATTATATTTTATTTCTTTTAAGTCTGTGTAGATAAAACTTAATTTTGTGGAAAATAAATCAAATTGGTAGAATAATAAGTGACTCATAATATTATTATCATAAGCCATCTTGTATTTCTAGGAACTTCTTAGTTCAGGGAAAATGGTTTCTTTTTAATTTTCCTATAAATCAAACTCTAACTAAGCAAGCAGTTGTCAAGAATAGCATTTAACATATTACAAAGGCATTTTGTAATTTATATTAGGTAAAAATATAAAATATGCAACCGCCATCTTGGATTTTGACTGATTTCCCGGTTAGAGATCAATAAAGATTTTGAGTATGTTATAAAACACACTGTTTAGAGTATGATGAAAAAAAAAAAAAATTTGTGTTGCAATTTTGCCCAGGTCAAAATTTATTTTTACTGTACTACAGGGTAACCACGCAATGCATTATGTGTGGCTAGCCTGGGCAACACTTTTCTTTGCTTCAAACAGACAGAAAAAATTTTTATTTTATTTCTTCTAACCTAGTTTTTAATAAATTTAAAAAATCTGTAATAAATTTAAAATTTCAGCTTTGAGGTGCACATGTTTGTGCACCTGTGCTGATAATTTTAACTTTCAGCCCTCTGTGTGTAGTAGATAATGCACGATGACCATGATGGACAGATATACAAACTCTTCATTTTATTAATCTAGCTAACTGTAATATTAATTTTTTTTATTCCTTTTCATTCTTTTGTTTCAATCCACAAACAATTATTGTGTGTTTTTTTAAAATAGATACCACTTAAAAAATCATGAAGAAAAACAATACGTTTGTGATATTTGCTCAAGAAGCTTTTCTCACAAGGGCATCCTAAAGACTCACAGAATGAGACACTCTGTAGACAAGCCCTTCACTTGCAATGTGTGTGGAACATGTTTTGTTCTTACCTCACAACTGAAGACACATTCTTTGATCCACATAGAGGATAAGGACAAGCCGTTTCAGTGTCGTATTTGTGGAAAGGTTGGTGTTTGATTAACAGTTTTCGACTGTTAATAATTTAGTAAAAATGGCTAATCTATTAATGAAATTTTCCCCAAAAGACCAATATGACATTAATTTCTGTCTGGGTCTGTGTTCATTATAATGATTGAACTAATTGATGATCTTTGAGTCAGCTTGGAACACTCAATAGTCACTGTACTAAATAATACAACTTTGATCTTCCTTCAGTACACCAATGCAAAGCCAAGGATGTCAAAACATTAAACAAATGATCAATTTTTATTATGTTTGGTGCTAAAAAATCAACAAAGTTTGACCTTTTGGAACGTGTTTTTTAAAAATCAAAATTGATAAAATTTTACCATATTAGACTAGACTGCCGATGATGGGGAGATAGAGGTTTGAATCTTGGTAGGGTGTACTGAGACTGGTTTTTCCAAAATAGTTTTCCACTTTACTTTCCCACAAATGTGGGTACACTTCCTCTAAATATATCCTTCCCCATTCCTAAAATTCATATCATTGTTAGTACATAATGCATGAGTATTAAGATGCAGGGCTAAAAAAACTTTATGGAGGAAAACCTTGCACTATATTCTGGCCAATACGGTATTTTATATGTATGAATACAACATATTAAACGTGGTTGCTGGATATCACACAACTTTACTTTTTTTCCCTCAGGGCTTTGTGCAAGCATGCTACCTGCGTCAGCACACGCTGACTCACACTGGCCTAAGGCCATTCGCCTGCACGGAATGCGGTGAAACTTTTCGATATCGGAAAAACCTCAGATCTCACCTACAGCTGCACACAGGTGAGGCCCCTTACACCTGCCCACAGTGTGGTGAGTGTTTCCGTACCAAGGTGAAGCGCGATAAGCACGAGAAAGCTCACCAGGGGGAGAAATTATTCACATGTGCTGACTGTGGCCAAGGTTTCTCCTCTAAGTATACACTTCAGAGTCATGTGTCTATCCATCTTGGGGAGAGAAAGTTTTACCCCTGCGAGCTATGCGGGAAGGTGTATCTATATACCTGCTCTTTAAGGGCACATCTTAAGAAACATAATAAAACTCTTAAGAGTTGAAGTTGTCACATAGTTTCATCTTTATAGCAATTACTACTCGAATCTCATATAGCTTCAAATTTAAAACTTTTATTTATGTGTTGTTATTTATGTCACGAATAGTTATAAAAAAATTGAATGCATCTGATACTTGTATCTGAGATTTTAGCCAATAGCTGCAAACTTGTTTGGCTGGACAGTTTGGTCTCAAACATATTCTTTTGAGCAGTGATAAGCCGATATAACATCTTTACAGACACTTTATTTGTTATTGTTTTAAATTTTATTTATTTATTAGAGGTATTTAACTTGCACTTTCTCAACCAATTGATTATATCAACACACAAGAATTTCTATGAGTGAGAGCGAAAGGGCCTATCAGTTTTGTCAGTAAAGGTATTTTCAGATACCTTTCAGAGTTCTCTTACATGCCACAATCGACATTGGACCGACGGCTTTACTTTCCCTCCAAAGTAAGATATACTATGGATTTTTATGGCCCAAGAAAAATTTGTTGACCCCGGTTTGGTTTGAAGCCACAAACATAGAGTCCTGAGGTGAGAACTTTACCCCAAGACTAGCAAAGTCGACTATTGTTTTAAAATATTCAAAATTAATACTAATCTTTAATATTTTAATTCTAAGAATACCTAAACAAAAATAATACATCATATTCATTTTTAATGTGGGGGAAACTGTGTTACTAAATATTACAATTTTAACCCATATTTTCTTAAAAAATAAATGAAAATTTGAGGTGTACCATAGAATCATAATACCTCATCTATAGAAGTTTGGTAGAATTAATCCTAACAAGAAATCATGTTCATTAATTGGTGAATTAACAATGATCTTTGTGTAACTACACAAATAAAATGTAATAAAATTTAGTTCTTTTTATAAAAGATTACAAATACCACACACATGTACACGCTTGCACACATGCATGCACACATACATGCACACATACACACATGCACATACACTTTTAATCATCTCTCTTTTGTTTTCAATGATATTATAAACAAATCTAGTATTGCTTATTGTTTTAATGCAAAAATATAAGTATAGTTGAACACCCAAAGATTTGAATACAGTTTCAATATTTTATTTGTTTTTATCATTATCTGAAACACTATAGCAACTAAGTATTTACCAGTATTCAGGATTGATTTTCAAATATGTCTAAAACACTAGAGAGTTATTCCCATATGCTTAAATCATGATCACCAGAGGGCAGATTTTGATGACCTAAAAGTGATCAAAACGTAACATTAAATGATCTAAAAAGTACCTAAAAATATGTAAAAAAAACTCTTACTAAATCCACACGAATAAATCAAACATGCCCTTTACAAAAGTGAAATGTGATGAAAAACATTTAACAAATAAACTCTTGCAATTTGCTCAATTTAATGTTGATTTAATATTATCTGTTTCAAAAGTAAAAGCTACCCCCTCCCAATGCAACACTTTCCTTTGTCAGGGGAAAACTGTTTCAAATATATTATAGAAACATTTAGTAAATAAAAAATAAATCCAGGCAAAGACCACTCGAAATATCTTATAGGTGTACCCAAATTCCAAAAGTTTTCTAGGGGAGGTCTACTCTCAAGGGGTGTGGAGAGTTTAATTTTCAAAATGTTTCCAGAAGAATTCCTCTCAAAATAGCTTCCAGGCAATCATATCTCGAATATTTTCCACGCTTAAGTCCTCAGTCCCCTCATTGACTTGTACCAGTTAAAAAAAAAAATTAATCCCCCCTTTACACAAATAAGGTTCCTCCGTGTAGCACATTTATTTATATATATATACTACTGTTTAATTTTCCTACTCTCTACTTGTGGCTGAGCTCCCATCCCAAGTGGAATGATAACTTTCTCCTCTAGACCTTAGAAAAATTGTGATGTCACATGGTTTTATCCTTTTTTCTTATGTTGACGGAAGGGTCTGTGGTGACTCATGGTGAAGTTTTCCAGTTGAGGAATGGTTAGAAATTTTATTTTAAACAAAGGCTCATCTTGAAGTAATTTAAAGTGAAATACACAATTTATGTCATAGGTGGTGTCCTTTTAAAAAAAATGGGGAAATAATTTTTTTTTACCAGGAAAATTGAAAATTATGCCGGAACTTTATAGAGTTTGAGTGGTGACCCTGAATAAGCAATATCTTAAAAATAAATGGTTATTTATATATAATAATATTGGCTTTATTTTAATTCTTTACTCCGACCTAGGAGATCAGAATTTGACTTTGTACAAATACCATCTGGATGTTGGGTTGTTTTATTGATTGTGATTTTAAAAATAGTTATTCTACCCCGTTCTCACATGACTTTTATTTCAATATTATTTGTCTCCCTTCTTAAAGGCTTTCATTACTTATTTGACCTCTAAGGTGTGTGTGTTGAATAAATTTATGTAAGGGGCAGATACCCTTTAGTACTACTAATACACAAACTTTAGTACTACTAATACACAAACTAAGAAGCTTTCTAATGTTTTCACACATTTAGTATTTTTAGTACTGTATTGCTATTTAATAAGCTGTGTTATTGATAGAGATACCTGTTTTCAATGACAATTTTTTCTGGATTTAATTGGTTTACATCAGTTAAAATCAGGTCATTTTCTCAACTTTTTGGTGATTTTAGGTTTAGGTTTTAATTACTAAGGGAAGTTGAATTAATATAAAATCGTAACTTGTTTTTTATTTGTATCAATGATATAAATTCACTACACATAAACCAACAATTTGAGATGAATCATAAAATGTGTGAGATATCATCAATTCCATGTTAAATAGAGGCTAGGTTGGTTCTTCTCTCTGCCATTATGTTCTCGTACACACAACATGATCACTTCATTCCGAAATAATTAATGGGGATCCATAAGACTTTCACAAATGCTTCAACAAATTTAGGATAATCTAATCTTTCATAAAACAATAGAGGCACAATAACGTCTATTCATTCACTTGCTGCATTCATAGATTATTTATTTAGCACCGCGTCTTACTACTCGTTCGGGTTATACGCTTTAAGTAATAATTACTCTAATGTATTAGGGATTGGGAAGGTTGAATTAGAGGAAGTGAACCCGCATTTGCGTGGAGGGAGAGTGGAAAACCATTTAGGAAAAACCACCCCCAATTCACCCGACCGAGATTCGAACCTCGATCTCCCCGTCCTCAGCAGTCGAGCTCAACACAACAAGCGCGTTAGCCAACTACGCCACCGAGGCGGTCATAGATTATTATATTTACGAATTTTCTGTGTGTAATAATTTTTAAGTTTTATTAAAATTTCATGATTTCATGAATTGTGAAAAACAGGTATCTCTAGCCATTGATCACCTACAAGAAACAGTCAAATTTTCATCATAAAGGCTTTATCTGACAGCTAGAAAAGTTACTAGGTCTACTTTCATGTATTCATACGTCAGGTAACATGTGATCTGCAACTGTCACTTTTGATAGATAATATCAATACCTATAAAACAATGCTATTAATATAGTAAAATGTTATTTATGTTAACCACAAAAAATATGTATATTTTAAAAGGCCCTTACTATTAAAATTGGACTGTACAAATAATTTTTTCATATCATGTCAAGTACTGTAGTTCTTTTAGAAAGTGTTTTTTTAATCTTAGGACTCCTTGGTATTTTATTAATTAGGTCTTTTACTGTGACATAATTTGTATAATTTTGTGTGGTTAGTGAAATGTATCTAATTTCAAGGAAACTATTTATACTACAAATCAAAATTCAAGTTCTTTGAATGTCTACAGCAAAATTGTATTGAATTGGTTTTAAATAAATGTTGAACAACATAATATAATTCAATATGTTAACTACAGTAAAATCAAACAATATTTTAAAGTATATTAATGTGAATCTATTTTAAAATTCAATACAAATATATGCAGGGTATATAAAGGTTACCTTTAGACCTTGTATTAATTATTTCTAAAATGTTTTTAGTTTTTTTTTTACATAATTTTAGTGTTGTTTTGTAAATAGAGTTAAGTATAGGCTATGCATGTGCTTACTCAAACTTTATTATATTAAATAAATAAATCCTGATTTTTTTGGATCAATTCTACTGTCTATATATGGTATTTTTTTAATTTACATGTTATTGGTGTTGATAAAATTAGCCTAATTTGTCCATCTACTACATTAAAGGATACTTTTACTTAATATATTTGTGTCTTCAAAGAACAAGGGAAAATACTTAAAATACACATATATAATTATTTCCTTTTACAATAATTTATTTTGTCCCCCTTCTTCTTTGTTTAACCTTTCTTTCTGCCCTACCTGTTAAACTTACAATCACACAATTATTGGGATGTGTGATTTTGTTTTATTCCAATTATCACCCCCTTCTCATTATCCTTAAAACATTTACTTATGCTAAATATTCTTTTATGCATTTTAATTAGTCAAACAGAATGGCCTACACTCCTTTGACATACTAATTTAAGCAAACAAAAATTATATTTATGTAACAAATAAGATTGAAAACATAATATATCCTCCTGAAAAATACCTTGAACTTCACCAAATACATTTTATAACACTACTATGCTGGATTTATTGTTGCTGGTACTACCCTAGTTGAAAACCTAACCAAGAATGTCTACATGTTAAATTGAAATACTAAAAGAATATTAAAAATACATTTCGAACTACTTTAGTTCTGAAACAAAATTAGAATTGATTTTCATAGTCAATAAAATGGATTGGAAATAAATAAAAATTAAATTACTTTACATTTTGAAACCAAATGGTGACAATTGTGTGTCAAAAATAATATAAAAAAAAGGCGAAAAAAAAATAATCAAAAACACGCACAGAATAATTCAAATTATAGCACATGTGGTAGGTATCAAACATAGTTTTACTTTAGGCAACACTAAGGAAATTAGATATCTCCTGCTTCTTTCTAGTGTGGGTTCTTGCTCAGTAGTTTTCTCTTCTCTGCCCTCAACTCTCCCCCACCCGCCCTTTTATCAACATTACCAATGTTCTTTGGAACTCTCCATGCCAGGCCTACTTATAACTATTTTGTGGTGATGCTTTCTAGTTTTGGAAGGTAAATTGAAATGATTTGTCCATAATTAAGTTGTATTATTATATATTTTTTGTGACTGTCAATCAATCATGGCTTGCGAAGCAAATTTTTTTAAAAAATATTTAAATTATTATCTAAATGTCATGTCACTTTAGCATCAGATTTAAACTATTGAAAATGTGGTTTGTAAATAAATTGTAGTTTAAAAGTTATGTTAAATTATTATCTGTAATTACATTGTGATTATTTATTTGTAAGTGAAAATAACCACCACAAATGACAGGCCATTATTGTTTAAATTATACTGATTGATTAAAAACATATTTTTATTTATAAGCAATTAAAGAGTTTTTGTTTTGTTACTTATTTTTAATTTATGCTTTGTTATTTTTACATATACTTTACTTTTACTAGTATACTTGATTCATATTTATGTATTTGTGAAAACTGATCATAAAATAAACACACTTGGAAAATATTACTTGTGTTTGTTTTGCTTCAAAGTGCTAGTCGTTTGGGACTTGGAGTGGCTGACAGTTTGCTTTGTCCTTTGAGCAACCTTTTTTTAACTATTCTGTCATGCACACGTTTCATTTCCAAGATCTCTTTCATCTCTTCTTTATCATCTTCCTGCAATAATAGGATTCTGACATGTAACTTATTACACATTTATATGGGGTGGCTTATCTTCAAATTTTGAAAACACATTTCTTGAAATAAAATTAATTTATAAACAATATTTTGGATTGAATTCAAGTTATGATGTTGGTGTTACTCACAATTTTGTAGTAGCCATCATGTTTCACAGAACCAATAAACACTTGTGCTTAGAGCATCATTCATCATTAATATTGTTGGCAAAATTAAGTAGGACAAAATCCACTCCAGTGGTTGTGTAGTTTAAGGCGTCACCCCTGCAATAGACTCTGTGACCGATGACAGGGATATTGGGGTTTTAATCCTAGTCTAGTGTAGTGAGTTTTTCCCACCATAAATGGTTTCAAACTCTTCCCACAACCAAATGCACATACATTTTCTTTAAGTACTACCTTATCATTTTCTAATTAGTGTAAATAAGCAGGTAGCCTTAATAAGTAGTAAGAAGTAATGCACAGAAAAAAGTAGGATGAATAAGTACCCAAACATAAAATATGGAGATGTTTCTTTTAAAATAACACATTTACACATAAAGCAGAGTAAACTGTAACAACTCACAGATTGGTTGAGTCTTAACACCAATGCTCTTCGTCCATCTGACATTGGCTGAGAATATGCCATGAGCTTCTTTAGGCGGTCAGATGGGCAGACTCCTCTTTCTACCACCAGCACTATACGTGCCCACTAAACATGGGAAATGCAGTGATACAAACATGTATTAAAACTTTGCAACTACTTTATATAACCTTTCCTAATAATTTCTAATGTAATTGATTAATTGTTTTGGCAGCTGCATGGTCAAACATGCTACTCTCGCAGTAGACTATTCTGCCGATGACAGGGAGATCGAGGTTTGAATCTCGGTCGAGTGTACTAAGAATGGTTTTTCCAAAATGGTTTTTCACTTTCCACTCTCCCTCCATGCAAATATGGGTACACTTCCTTGATATATGAACTTCTTAGTACCTAAAACTGTTAGCATAATTAGTACTAAAGCGTATAACCAGAACGTATAGTAAGATTTATTGCTAAAAAAATTATAAACATATTCAAATGTAACTTCAAAGTTAAATAAAATCCAGATTAGTCCAAAATTGAAATGACTAATAATGTAGTTAATGCTTACTTTGAAAATAAAGAAAGCATATTTTTGAGGTTATTGAAATGTCACATGCTTATAATGAATATTTAACGAATATTTACTTGTCTCTGCCACTCGTTCCTTGTTTCCGCAATCTTCTGGTATGTGTTCCCCATCATTGCAATCAACATGTTGACTAGGAGAATGGCTACAATAGCCATGTATATCACAAACATCAGCTGGAAAGTAGGTAGAACACAAATCTTTCACTTGACAGCTCCAACCGATCACAAACCATCAGCGTACAGGACAACCAAAATTAATAGTTTTGAGTTACAGTCAATTTTTCAGAGGAAGCTAGAAAATTTAATGGATCTACTTAAATGTATTCATGCGTCAAGTCATGCAGCTGTCAATTTTGATAGATCTTTTCAATACCTATACAAAAACACTAATAATAACTAAAATGCTACCTGCTTCAGTGGCTAAATAGTCTTAAGGTGTCACTTTCATATTAGAGTGGCCTGCTAAGACTGGAAGAATGGGGTCTGAACACCGGTTGGGTCAACTGGGAGTGGTTGTTCCTTAAATGATTTCCCACCCTCATTACACAAAAATGCGAGTAGACTAATGCTAAAATGTTTCCTTCTTACCCCATTAGAGTAATTATCATATATGTGTAGAGCCTGAACAGGTAACATGATGATTTTTTAAAATTTTAAACATTTTTGCCACAAAAATATATTTGTATCATATTTGAGATTGAGGTTATGTAACAAAATATGTACGCTTGTAAAGCTTTCATAATATTAATCCAAGAGCATACATTTTTTATTGCTAGATATATGATATGATAGATATGTTACGAAAAAAACCATTTTTGATTGATGGTTTAATTTTGGAACCAAAGTCCCTCCTTCTCTTTAGTCAAGCTGTAAGGGTTCCTGGCTATTGATCCGGAGGTCCTGGTTCTGTCCCTGGCTCTTTTAAACACAATCTTTGAAACAGTGGGTCTGGAATGGGGTCGAGCACAGCCTCGGAATGAGTAACTACTTGAATAAAGAAGTAGCAGCTCTGGTTTAAAAAACTAATATTAATGGTCAGAGGGCTCGTGCTAACCACATAGCACACACTATCCGCGAATGTTGGCAGTATCGATAACGGTGGTGGCTGCATGGTTGGTATAGCTCTCTCTCTCCACACACACACACACACACACACACATATATATATATATACACAATCCTTGATGTGAGCCCAGAAGTGAGCTATACCAACCATGCAGCCACCACTGTTATCGATACTGCCAACATTTGTGGATAGAGTGTGTAATGTGGTTAGCATGAGCCATTAATATTAGTTTTCTAAACCAGAGCTGCTACTTCTTTATATATTTGGTAACCCTAACTAAAGAATTTCCAAAATAAGGAGGGAATAAAAATTAAAACTACTTTTTATAATGTATACAATATTTAAAAAAAAAATTTCAAGCACCAATTTTTTTTTAATAACTATGCTTTTAAACATAGTAATTATAGATATTATATAGGAAGTGATAGTTTATTTTTTACTATAAGTCTTACTATCCACCAAGCTATCTTCATCCAATTACACTAACGATGTTGGAATGAATGAGGTAAAATCTTAGTATGAAGACACCCCCAATGATTGGAGGGAGAGTGGTAAACCATTCAAGGTAAAAACGCCCTTGGTACTTCCAGCCTCCATTCGAACCCTGACCTCCCCATAGCTGACAAACCAGACAAAACAATCCTGATGTCTTAGTCCATGTGCTCACAGGCACGGTGGAAGAGGTGAGCTGTTAGCACGCTAGAATCTGACCTTATTGAATCCTAGAACTTGATCCAGCCCGACTCCACTGTAGATAATTAATTTGAATTGACAGACTGATTAAAATAAAGTTCTACTTTTTTTATTTGGGATATTTAAAGTGTACTTTCTGAACCGAATGACTAAATCAGCACTTACTCTATGGCACCAGGAACTCGAAAGTTCACTGCCACACTTAATAAAACACGCCACCTATCTCCATCTTAAGCTAGTTCTATCCAGTCCACCTCATTACACCCTATCTCTTTCAGGTACATTCTAATGTTATCCTCCCATCTGTGTCTAGGTCTTCCCAATGGTCTCTTCCCATTGGGCCAGTATCATGGTTCTAGATTCACCCACTCACGCCGAGAGTCCTGCCCACCGTAACCTGAGAGATTCTATTACCCTAATAAAGTCTGGTGATGAGTGCAGGATGTGTAGCTCATCACTATGTAACCTCCACCAGTCTCCAGTACCTTCATCCCTTTTTAGACCAAATATTTTCCTAGGCACCTTGTTTTCGAGCACTCTAAATAATATTTTATTCATATAAGGTAAGATACCCTGTTTCACACTGTTAAAGAACAACCATATCAGCACAAGACTTAAAATCGCTTCTGTGATCGAATGTTCTAAGTCAGGAGTTGGCAACCTTTTTGGGCCCCAATAGACTTACACACTTATTAAAGGTCCTGAAATCATCCATTGTTTCTCTACTCTACGTTTGCTCTTTATTATTTTGTCCACACATTTTATATTTATTCCTTAAAATCAACCATCAGCAAATAATTATGCCCCCACCCGTCTATAAAAAAGTATATAACAAACAAAATTTATAGTTATACACTAAGCTCTTTCATTTTCATATAATATTAAATAGGCCTACCAGTATTATGACAGATCAAGTTTATTTTGATCACACTCGAATATTATTCAAAAGTAACTTGATATACTTTATAATTTGGAAGGCTAAAAGATAGAATTTTAACGAGGATGCTATTTTATTACGTGATCGACAGAAAATTGCCACGAGATCACTCGATTGCGATCGATAAGTTGCCGATACTCTGGTCTTAGGCATCAATTTCACAATAGAATGGACTAACGACGACTAGGAGATTGGGACTACAATCCCAGTTAGGTGTGGGCAACTGAGTTTTTTTCCCCTGAATTATTTTCCATTCTATCTCCACGCAAATATAGGTATGTGTCCTTTAAATTCAACCTTCCAACTCCCTAGAATATTAACGAAATAATTAGTAGGTACATATGGCGTATAATCCGGACGGGTTGTAAGAAATAAAAATATATAGAAGATATATCTAGTTCCTTGGCCGTTTATTTATCACTGTGAGAGGAGAAATCTCAAATGCATTTTTTTTTTCGACCATGCTGGGAATCGATCCCGAACTCCTTATTTTAATGGCATACGCTCTACCGACGGTAAAAAGTGTTTTCAACTTACGGGGACATTTACAATAGAAGAAATGATTTTGTTTACCTTCGCCTCAATTTCATGATCTGTTTGCTCGAACGTTCCGTAATAATCTCCAAAGTTGGTCATGGACATGAGGAACATGGCCATGACGGATTCCATGGGACTCGGCATCGGGTTGGAGACCGTGTCGTCCACGCCTTCCGGAGTCTTGGGGTTATCAAACGACAGGAAGATGATGTAGAAGGCTGAAAGACACAGCCGGAAATTTAACAATAGTTAATATCCTTTATTAAGAAAGAAAGAAAATTTATTCCAGGTGGTAAAAAAACGTAAATTTTGTAAATATTAGCATTATTTACACATGTAAATTAAAGGGTGCGTTTTGAGATAATTAGTTTAAATCTCAATGTGTATTAATATTAACTCCATTGATTTTTTTTATCACCGCGTCTTACTAGACGTTCGGTCTATACACTTATGTACTAATTAAGCTAGTGGCTTTAGAGATTATAAAGGTTATATTTAGAGGAAGTGTACCCACATTAGTGTGGGGGAAGAGTGGAAAAACAATTAGGAAAAACCCACCGTCAGTACACCCAACCAAGATTCGAACCTCGATATCCCGATCATTGGCAGTCTAGTATACTGCAAGAGTTGCGCCCTAGACAATGCAGCCACCTAAGTGGGTCAGCAATCAGTTGTTGAAAGTTTTATTTAAAACTCACCCAAAATATCAATTATGTACGCTCCTTGATTTTTCACCCATTGCGTCTTACTACCCGTACGGGCTGTAAGCGTTTCAAATACTTTGAAAAGGTAGGTACAAGGAAGGTAGAATTTAGGGGAAATGTACACGAACTTGCTTGGAGTGAGTGGGAAACCAGCCAGAAAGAAAATCCTCAGTACACCCTAGACGAGCCTGACATTTAGTCGACGTGCCCAACGATGTGGGTTTCCTCTTTTGATGAATCCTTTTAAAATAAATCTACACCCTCTTTTACTAAAATAAAATATGTCATATTTATAAGTATAACAGATTAATGTCCATTTATTTGCGAATAACACAGAAAGATATAAAATAAAAGCTTACATTTTATTTGAATGGAGTAAGCATAATTATTTTAGTATTTTTAAGGAGATGTCATGAATGTAAAACACAAACTTTAAGATAACATTCTGTAAGTGTTTAGGTGGAAAGGGATTTCCTTAATGCCATTCACGTACAAACCTACTATATTGTGGCCAACCGTAGAATGGGTGGCAATTAACATAGTACCACTAAAATATATTATAAAAGGAGTCCTCTTTTACTACATGCGTTGCACGTTGCATAGCCCTTATTTTGGGTGTAGATAGGGAGACGATTAACTGTGATAAAATTTTAGGTCGATTGTCTGGCGATTCGACCCAAAGTAAATTTAATTACCAAACGCTCCCCGTCGATTTCAATCAAGGAAGACAATTAAAAGAGAGAATGAATATTTAATTAAATTCCAGTAAATTTGAATTACATTACCAAAATAGTTAGGCTTGCGCTTTTTATTTTTTCCTTTCTTTCTCGGGTCTTACGTTTCAACACAATATTTATTTAACGCCCTAGTCTACGGGGGTAGGTATGCAGAGATTGGTTATCGAAAAATGCACCCGCACTAGCGTTAAGAGGAGATGGGACGACCACAGTGATAAGTCTCACGGGGAAGAACGTGGCCAGGATTCGAACCTTGATCTCTACGTCAGAGGTAGAACCAGACAAGACGAGATTGACGCCCTTTTACAAGTGTCCCGCCTGTGTGGATGGATTTAAAATCAATCTTTTTTTTCCCAATGCATAGGTTTTTGAGGAAAGCGCAAGCATGATCTCTATGGGACGTTACCTTGAGAAAAGCCCATGACGAAGACCAGGTATATCGAGACGAACCTGAGTAAGTCACCCGTCACCATCCGGTAGATCATCACCACGAATGGACCAACGGTCTTAAATCCCCTGAACAAAAATCACTTTATTTCATTACAATAATAATAATAATAATCATTATCAAATATTTACAGTCTTTGGCTGGCTGAGTTTAATAAAATGCCTCTATCGTCCTCTATCCTTCCACTGTTCTCCTCCTCTCACTTGCACACTCTATGCTGATATTACATGACCATACCATCTCAGCTTGATTTCACTAATATCTCTTGTACTCCCTGTACCCTCACTATTTCCAGGATAGCTTCATTCTTAATCCTGTTTCTCCTCATGACAGATAGAATGCTCCTTACAAACTTCATTACCATGACCTTCCCTTTCCTTGTCTCTATTACATTCAATGTCCACGTTTCTTCTGGATATCTGCCGATGGGTACAAAGTATGCCCTTTACAGCAATTCCTTACACTCAAGGGCAATTATCTGCTTAATAGCAGGTATCTTACACACCTGTAAAAATATTGGTTACAATCATTCATTGATATTATAAGGCTCATCACTGGTTATAGATTGAAATATATCATTGAAAAAAATACAACTGTTAGCATGGGAATCGAACCTGGTCTTGCATCAATGAGCTACTATTGAGATAATCTAGTTAGTCTCGTGTCCCCTTCACTTAATTATTTTTTTGTACATATTTATATTTATTTAAATATTGAGTGAAAAAGAACTCAAAATGAGATCCAACCAAGATAGTTCATTAGTCGTTCATAAGTACACCAGTTCAAAAGTCACAGTTTTAAATATCATCTCCCGTTTGTCATTAAACTAAATTGTATTACACCTTACGTTAAATATTCGAATATATTTATATTAGGGGTGGAAAACTAAGATTGCATGGCGCATTCAATATGCAAGTAAGTTTAGTTAGTTTGCGAAGATATTTTTATTATTTTAGGTACAGTACATTTGAGAAATTGAGTCATCCAAATTAAAATTAACATGTACATATATCCCTATAAGATAAAAGGTATTTTAATTGTGTTTCTTGTTGATCAAAAAAAGAAGATCTTAGAATACAATAGTTCAAAATATGCTATTCATTCTGACATTTTTTGGTACAAGTAATATTTTTGAAATATCTGAAAAGATAATATATCTTTATTAAAAAACAGTATAAAAAGTTAAAAATAGTATACTTCTGTGTAAAAAGGTAAATACGACCTTTAGATGTACCGACTACTTCCAGGTAAAAATTGTGACAAGAATTGGTTAAGTTATGTAATGGTTAAGTCAAATTTAAAAATACTTTTAAAATATACCTTATTTAGCTTTATATTAAAAAAATATTCATGGAGTCTTCGATTCAGCCCACCAAATAACTACCAACTTTAATATGGTCCACAAGACTCAATAAACGATGAGGAACCTCCTTCCTCTTAAGGCCTCATGTGGCCTTTTGAGGGGTTCGGTGCAGCCTTTTCGCATATTTTGTCAATAATTACAGGTATATTAATGGTTTTTAAATATTTAATTCTCAAATGGCCTGTATTTTAACTAATTATTTGTTTATTTGAGGCATCTAACGTGCAATTTCTGAACCGACTGGTTATATGATCACAAAATGAGAATTTATATGAGCGAAAGGGCCTACCAATTTTGCCGCGAAGTTATATTTTAACACTCCGTCCAGGGTCCTTTTACATGCCACAATCGACATAGGACCAACGGCTTTACTTTCCCGCCGAAGGAAGCTGTGCTATGGATTTTTATCGCCCAAGAAAAATCTGTTGATCCAGGCTGGATTTGAACCCATGAACATCGGGTACTGAGGCGAGCATTTTACTCCAAGATTATCGAGGTTGACTATTTTAAATAATTAATAAAATCGTTATTTAAACCATTATGTTAAATAAATTAACCGCTATTATTGATCTATCTATCTATCCATCCATCCATACATTCATGGTTGGCGCACTATAATATTATTAATTTGTCACTAGAGACCAATTCTATATCTCTGAGTATCGTCAGCTTCATCCAGAAACATCGGTTGTTTCATACCTGTGTTGCTAGTGTAAGAGTCCATTAGAATATTTATATTCTCAGCATTATTTTTATAACCGTTCCGAGCAGCCTGAAAAACTATCACTATTTATAAATTTAATTTTATTTTTACTAAATTCTTAATTTTTTTCCGTACTTGAAATTTTTAATAAAACCCGCTTCGGTGTCCGCATGATATAAGTAGCTACTCTCTAAATAGATTACGTGGAGATTGAGGTTCAAGGGTACAGAGGGCCGTTTTTCCTAAATGGTTTTCAACTTTACCTCCACGTAAATGCGTATGCCCTTCCTCTAAATGTAGCCTTATGAATCCCTAAAATCATCAGCGTAATTAGTGCATAAGTAGATAACCCAAATGGGTATTATTATTATTAGCACCGCGTCTTACTACCCTTTCGGGTTATACGCACTTACGCTAATGTGTAATGGTAGGGTGATTGTGAGATGAAATGGAGGACCTACAGTTTAACGTGGGATCCGAACCACAGCGAAGGCCTGGCATTCCACACATTCACAAGCTGTGATTAATACACGTCTTGTCAGAGGTGAAGGAAAGGTTTGGCAATCAGATAAATCTGTGCCGGCACCGAGGATTGAACCCCGGACCCCCAGCACAGAATTCCGACACCTTACCCCTAGACCAACAGGTCACCTCAAATGAGTAGTAAGACGTGGTGTTAAAAGAAGAAGAAGAAAGAAACTAACTGGAGGCCTCTAGCCAACTCAGCCAACTGGGAAGAGATTTGGGTGGGACCTCATAACCCTTCTAAGGTAGCTAAATGCTAGTAAATGTTTACACGAGAGGTGGCGTGTGAAAACCTACTAGGAAAAGGATGCCTCTTTATAATTTTGGCGAAGTTTACTGTTTGAGGAATCCGTTAAGTGTCAAGTGGCCTTTCATTTCAAAATGTCTCCCACCTATGCTCTAGAGCATTAAAATAAATAAAATCAAATCTGAATGATATTTAAGTTGGTCACATCAAGGATACGAGTAACATCCACTTGCGCATTAAAATAAATTAAATATTTTTCTATCATCGCGTCTTAATACTCGTATGTAATAATTACATTAATGTGTTAGGGATTAGGAAGGTTTAATTTAGAGGACATGCACCTGCATTTGTGTGGAGGGAAATTGAAAAATAATGTAGGTAATATCACCCTCAGAGCATCCAACTGGGATCAAACCCCGATCTTCCCGTCTTCAGCAGTCTAGTCTAACAGGAGAGCTAGACCATGTGGCCACTGAAGAGGGTAAATTAGATAATTGTGATTACGACAATTTTCATATTAATTTAAACAAATCTGATTTATACATATTATTCTAGGTATATTCTTTATAATATTGATATGGGAGCATATTTTTAATCATATTTAAAATAAATTTTATAGAACTCTCACATCATAATTTGAACTTTATAATATGTTGAATACTAAAATAAATCAACACACAACGTATTTTCCTCCAACTCTGCCCATTTATCTAAGGGTCCCTGGTTCGATATCCGATATGGTTGACCAATTCACTTATTTAACAAAATTGTAATATCACCTCTTACAACAAAACACTTACGGTGGGTGACTGTATGGATTGATTTAAAGTTATCTTAGTTTGAAAGTCATGTGCTGATATAAGTAAGCACTTGTTTCGGAACGCCACCATTAAATACCACAATAAAAATATATTGATGTTTCAAACATTGTACCGACAAAGCTCAATTTCCTAAAAAGGTTATCACAGATATATAATTTGTTTAAACTGTAATATATTTTAAAATTGTATTACTTTGTTTACAAGCTAATGTTTTGGACACTCGCCCTTATTTTCCCAAAATACATTAAAAATTATATGTATATTTATAATAATTATGGTTCAATATAATTTAGAGATACTTAATATTAGCTTCTCTTATATTAGGAATGACATCCGATATAGGCCACAATTCCACACCAAAAAGTTTGCATTCGATGAGATCATATTGTTTTATCCGATAAATAATATTTTACCTTTGTTGAAAATTTATAAAGTATGTTTTAATAGTTCCACTAGCCCATTTACCTTAAAAAAAAACCACTTTATACAGATAAACAGGACCAATATGTACCGATGTATCTCAATTTGCAACACATTATTCTTAAATGACGTCACAACCACATAGAATGGAACTGGCTCAGTCTAAGAATACTAAGTCTATTGATACATTCCGAGTGTTTCCCTTCTCACCTGCAGAAGAAGAGGAAATAGGGTGCGGTGGTAAGCATGATGAAGACCGCGACCATATCTTCGACCTCCGTAAGACAGGACAGCCGCAATAATGGCATGAACAGCATCAGGATACAAGAGCTCAGGAACATGACGCGGGAGGGCGCGGTCATCTGCGGACATACGTGGATATCAGCACGGGTGAATAGTAGTGGCACAGGGGTGTGTCTGATAAAATCGGATGGGCGATGAAGAAGATATCGAGGTCAGAATCTCCATCGAATACACTAAAAGGTAATTTTTAAAATGTAATTGATTATTGGGTTTTTTCATATCCTACTCTACATGCTAATTAGGGTGCATTTACTCTGAACAACCTTTCTCATTCTTACCCCTTAGATTAAACTTGTAATAAACATGGTTCCATATCGGTGGGCAGTTTTATCAGGTTTATCCAGTTTTGTTTGTTTGTCGGTGTGGAGAAGTCGGGGCTCAAACCCCGGCTGGGAGTAAATGAAGGTGAATTTTTAGTAAATAGTTTTACACTATCTCTACATAAGATACTAAGCCTCGTTCTAAAAATTACACCAAAAACAGGATGTTAAAAGTCACAGTAAAAAAAACACAATATGTTATATTCATGAGAAGTTCATGGTGTGACCGAGTTACAACATGGAAGGAAAATGATTGCATTGACTCACCAACTCTGCCTCCATTTGGCTGCTCTACGAGGCTCCACACAAACACATCACC
>CABEEJ010007109.1:0-33668 GCA_901482245.1 Timema douglasi | reverse complement strand
TCTGCAGTCATGTGTGGAGGTATATCATACCTCGCGGGCTCAGTGAGTCACGAGTTGCTACCTTTCAAACTCGACGGAGTGTACCACGAGTAAGGTAGAAATGTTCCAGCACACTTGACAGCAAATATGTGTGAATATTATAAACGTTTCCTTCCACCGATTCTAAACGATTCTTCCTATAAAACAATTTAAATATGTTCATACGTAAAGTTCGTGATTTGACCATAACATTTTATTTTTTAAATGTTCTTCATACGGCAATATTGGTTTAAAAAATATATTCATACGTCAATTCAGTTAGATACTGACCACCGGTAAACGACGCATAAGTCAAGTCATGTGATTTGCAAATAATCAACGTTGTCTGCTCTTCCTAGAAGAATCATACTATAGTTCTGTCTTTCTATTGAGAACTAGTGACAGTATGCCTCAGATGGGATTCGAATCACCGACCTCCACTTACATAACTAGATGAGCTACAAGCACCCTTTCTGGCTAAACGTGTATATATTAATTTAAAAAATGTTCCAACAACAGCTTACCCACCAGGGATTCGATTCCAATCTCCTCCGCCAGAATTTGATGATGGAGTGACCACAGGGATTTGAACCTCGATATATGTTGCGGTTCTTGTGCTGTGCCAGTACGCAAAGATGATCAATACACAATTAATCAAGTAACTGTACATTACATATAATTTATTAACGAGGTTAGATTAAATTTTATTACTAGCCAATAGGATGCGAGAAAATATTTAGGCTACATTTCACGCATTTGCGTGGGAGTGAAACAGGAAAAGCATACAGACATAGTAATATGCTTGTTTGTAGTACTTTATGCCCTGTATTTGCCAAACTCTTGAGAAGAATATGGTGTTTCAAATTGCTCGTACCCGTTCTGCCCCTAAAATATGTTGTAGGAGTTTCAAAGACAGAAAGGAGCTGGCAATATACACGTGACAACTTTGCTGGAATAAAATATTAAACAGCGCAGACGGGTTAATGTTAATCTTAGTATACCCGAGCGAGATTTGAGTTTCGGACTGCCCCATCCTCGACAGCCTGACTCTACACAAAACAAGTGCGTTAGCCAACTACGCCACTGAGGCGAAAAATATTTAATTATTTTAGAGACAATCGTTTTATTCCTTGAACTAACTATGACAGCAAAAAAATAAGTTTTATTTTACATATCATTTAATGTTCTGATCTATATTTTGCCGATTACATACAACTCTTACATTAATTCATAAGTAGTATTGCGCTGTGACAGTACAAAACGATGGTCAAGGTACAATTGATCAAGTAATGGTACATTACATATAATTTATTAACGAAGTTTAATTAAAATTTATTATTAGCAAATAGGATGCAAGAAAATATGTAGGCTACAGGGTCTATAGTTCTTCCTAGGTCAAGTCATGGTAAATGTTGATTGCAAAAAATATATACATACGTCAAGTCAGTGAAATACTGCCCTCTGGTAAAGGACTCATACGTCAAATCATGTGATCTACAAATTATTTGTCCGCTCTTACTAGCAGAATCATACTATAGTTTTGTTCTTTCTAGTGAGAATAATTGATCGATTTTCTCTTAGGTTAGTACTTCAGCCGCTCTGATCGTTTGATAAGAACATTTATATTTGGATGTATTTTTAGATGAATTCATCTAAAATTATAATTAACTGAATGAGATTACAATAGCCTAGCAATGTCAACAACAGAATTAACATGAAGTAATAACGAAAAATGTGTGTTTGAAGTCGTTTTTGTTGTCGCCTCTTGTAATGTTAGTTGTTAAACTTTGGTTGAATTTGGGTTGGCTCTTTTTTTAAATTGTGCTACAGATCATTCAATTAAATAAACATTTAATTTTATTTGCAGAAAATTAGACATAAAATGTGTTTTGGGCTTCACTCTTAACGCTAACGTTTTTGAAATCCACTTTTTTGAATTGCATCCTTATGAAGCTTCACTCTATAAAGCGTCTGATGGCGAATTACCAAGTTTTCTTTTTGGCTAGATTGTAGTTTTGTCTGAGTAGTTCTATAGGCAGATCCCTCCTCACTTATTTTAGTGTGTCTTTCGACGGTTGTTTTTAACTAAGTTCTTGGTGAGTGCACTGTATCTTGCCCCCTTGTGTGGGTTTCCCTTGTCTTTTCTTTTTGAGAGTTTGTGTATTATTTGCATTCATGATTGAATCTCTATTTAGGAGGAATTATAAATGTATGGCCTTGTAGTAATTTTCATTACTTTGTAAATAACCGCCTTGGTGGCGTAGTTGGCTAACGCGCTAGTCATGTTGAGCTAAACTGTTGTGGACGGGGAGATCAAGTTTCGAATCTCGGTCGGGTGAGCTGGGGTGTTTTTACTAAATTATTCTCCACCCTCCCTCCACGCAAATGTGGCTTCCTCTAAATTAAACCTTCACAATTCCTAATCCATTAGCGTAAGTAGTACTTAAGTATAGCCCGAACAGGTAGTAAGACGTGGTGTTAGTTTAAAAAAAACTTTGAAAATTTGTAATGAATTTTTCTTGAGCTTTGAGACAGTTTAGTTTGTCCACTTCCTGTTTATATGTAAGTTTATTACACTCATCGGGAATCGAATTCTACTTTATTGGGAATCTTCTCATGGGGCATGGTGTTGTGTGGCCCTATTTTTTCTGTGGTGCATTGATAGTCACGGATATAACTCTGTTTTGTCTCTGAATCCGACTGGTTCCTTCTGAACTCTTATGGTTGATGTTACTTGTTAAATTGAAGGCCTAAATATTATTCTGGATTTGTCAGTGATATTCCGTACCTCCTTGTCATCACCCTAGTGTTGCATTCAATTCTACGACGCTTATGTTATATGTTATTGAAGTAAATATATATATATATATATATTTTAAATTATTCATATTGGATTTTGTTTAAGTCTAATATGCTGATATCCATTTTGTTCTTTGTAATTTGTAGCCTACTCGTGGTTAAAGTCGGTACTTCACTGGTAGGGTGTATTAAAGATGTCTGTAAAAAAAAATCCACTCCATCCACACCAATGTGGGAACTCTTCCTCTAAATTCAACATTATTTATCCTTTATTATATCCCATTAGAGTAAATATGAAGATATACCAAACGGGTAGTAGAATGCGGTGCACAAAATCATTATCCAGAGATGTATCTGAATCCAAGTGGGAATATATACAGTCCCTTCTTGCGAATTCTCGGGAAGATGGAGGCTGGTTATTAGGTCTGAACTATTACTCGGTAATGTTATTGCTGCGGAAAGTTGAGGAATGTCAAAACTATCACGTCATGCAAGGGGAACTACAAGTATTCATTGAGTTGTGCACCATGCAAAAAACATGTAAGAAAGTTTGAAATAAGAACTTTCGACTAGTACACATATTCCTCTCCCCCTAAGCCCCGCCATCTTTCTTGTCAGATTCATCACACACCTATATAGGTCATAACAGGGAACTGTAGTATTTCAATAAAGTAGAATTTACACATTCTACGGCTAATTTACTTTACAAATACTGTTTGAAGTTTCATTATTTCATTTGTTTAATTAAGAAAATATATTTAGACAAAAACATTGTTATAAAAGAAACGCTTTCCGTTTGATTTAGACTAACAACAGCGAGATGAAAGCTGTCAGACGATTCGAATGAAGCCAGGAATTATTCAAAGAGCACGCAACAGTTCGATTTGAAGATATTAAAGTGGTGGGGAAAAGGAAGGACAACACGAAGAACTTTTTTTTAGTAGTAAAGTAATAAATTTGTGCCATGTAAACGCAAAAAATATGTTATTTGTATCAGATTTTTTTATTACTATGAGTACAAATTTGATTTTACCTCTATCTGAACTGGTTCATGGACGTATATCTTCTATTACTCTTTTATTATTATTATAATTATTCGAGTTTACAGACGTATCTACACAGGTAGAGGATATGTTACGTCATCAAGACTATTTTACTCGTGATAATGTGTACAAGATTTATAATTTCTTCACCCTTTTTAACAACCTTTATATACATATATATTTGTGTGGGTTTGTATAATTTCTTTTAAAAACTTATTTAATTAAAATAATTTGTTCAATATTTTTAGGGGACAGAAATAATAGCTTTGACACCCATGACACCTCCTCCTAAATTCCTGGATGGGCCATTGATTCTTAATAACTTTAAAATTAATCCTGCTATAATGCTATGAGTATAAAAATGTCTTGTTTGTCTATAAAACACGAATAAACTAAAACCCCTTTTAACCGTTTCTCGCAAAAAACAAACAAATTTATTTCAATAAGAAAATTTGAACTAAAACACAATAGTCAACAAACTTGCACCTAACATTTAGGAACTAAAGTTAAAGTGCCTTTAATTGTATCACCGGTCAGTTTCATCTCTGAAATCCAACCTATAAATTTCTTCAATGTTTATTCAAGGGAGATATTCCATGTTCCTGCCTCATGAACGTATAAAAGCTAAAGCTATGTTAGCCGCTTAGTATATGTATATAATTATATGTAATTATATCATTGACAAATAAAACATAAATTAATTTCATGTGATAATTAATCGTTAGGTAATAAAAGACTTTGAATAAAATTAACAAATCCATCAAATAATAATTGAAATTTATTATGCTATGTTATAACATTTGTTGTGCATTGAATAACACACAATATTTAAACAAATATGATTTGTAAATCTGTGGAATAATTTACATGGGTATAGTGTACAGCAATTAATTTACATGACAATGAATAATGTTATTCCAATAATCTAGAAATAGAAGTCAAATCATTTAAAAACATCGCAATTTTATCCAGCCTCCTTACATATATTTATATAAGCTTAATTGAACACTACCAGTGAAATATTCTTCGCACGCAGCTCCTATCTGACCAAATAAATTTTATTTTAATTATCATGGCAATATTTGTTCAATGGTGGTGGGTGAACAAAAGTTATCCTTAGGGGGCGAGACTTTTAACAGGTACTGTACATTACCCTGAAAACAGTCCACGAGTCTCCACTGCACTTTATATTTTTAGTTAAAGGTAACAATCTAGATAAACAAACTACATTCTTATGAACAACTTACAAAATTAAAATCAATTATAAAAATAATGAATAGTTACAAATATCTAAATATATATAGGTCCATAAACTTTCTATGCTTAGCGTAAGATAACAAACAACATAATCAAACACGTCAGTTTTATAAATCACTTACACCATTTAAAACAAATTAATTAAACAAATGATCAGTTATATAAATAAAATATATAATAGGTTCATTGACTTAATGGCTTAGATTTATTAAATCAAACTTGTAAAATAATTGAAATATTTACATAACTATAAGGATACTGGTCAGACTCTAACTAAACTCTAATTTAATAAGCACCAGTTGTAATTATGAAATGAACCGCAACAAAAAATAGACAATAAATTCATTAAACTGCAGCATGATATTTATTTATTGTTTAGAATAAAAATGAACTTATAGGTGCAATTTTCTTATTTCTTCTTCTTTTTCTGCATTTCTACTTGAGCTTTGATAATGTAGATTGTGTTCCTTATGGGCATCGACCTGGGGAATCTGAGATCCACCAGCTCAGAAAGCAGACAAGTCATAAAAAATGTGGTTAGCTTGCCTTCTATTTCTGACTGCCAAAAGCCATCATCTCGTTCCACTTCCACAAGGCGTAAGGCAAGGGGTGTCCATAAAACCAATACACAATAGCTTCTTCTCGTGATGTGTAACTGTCCTTGAACTTGATAGTGGTGGTTGTGCCTTTTGTTCATTACAATCATACCACTATCTTCTATGAGGGCTGCGAATTTTCCCAGGTGTATTGCTTCTGTTGGGTGAATAGAAGATATGGAAAGTGGGCATTTAACTTCGACAATACCATGACCATCGTTGAGTTTACCATCTAGTGTTGCCCCAAGGAATGGGACACTTTAATCCAAGAACAGAGCACAATTATTTACCTTTAACCCTTTATCAGTTTCTACCTCCTGAAGTGCTATTTCTTCATATTTTTGCCCATACTCCATGGATATAGTTGATAAAACTTTGCTATACAACATTTCTTGACCCAATTTCTTACAGTCTGTGTGTGGACACCTTTTACATATTGTTCCAAAGCTTGATGCTATAATCCACTTTCTTCTTTCTTCTAGCCATTCTCCGTTGTTTCTTTCTAGAATAGTAAAGCATTACATTTTTTTAGTTCATCTTATATTAAGGTTAAGGAAGTAATAAAAGAATCACATTCTGATTTAAATTGGACGTCATTCATATCATGACGTTGCACACGTGGTCCTTAATCCTTGTCGCAATTCAAACAAAGATTAAACATATTTTTTCCACATATCGGTTTATTTTGGCGTTTGATCTTTTGAGTGTCTACTTTCCTTTTGCAACAAATCTCCGTTGACTTGCGGCATGATGCGGGACTCTCTCGGTTTGTACATTGTTTTATTGTTTGATCAGTAGGATTAGTCTCTACTTCATGTTTCAGTCTTCTATGCTATCTCTTTAGATAGTACTCCTTTATCTAGATTATCTAATGCCTCGAAATTAGTTAGTTTTTGTTTGTTTTGTGATTTGATTATGATTTTGTTAAGGTTTAGACTGTTTGGTTCTCTTTTCTTATATTATCTTGACTCCTTCCACATTCATTAACCTTGCCTCACACTTGGAGACAACAATAACATATCTGGACCCCTTTAGGTCTATTATATTTCCGCCTAGTGTCACTGGCGTGGTTTTTCGTTCTTCCGATTTATTGAGTCGTTCGCTGAGACTTGATAGACCCATCAGTGATGGTTATAGTTTTCGTGAACTTTCCCCCTAGCGATGCGTGTGCAGCAATCAAGACCACAAATCCGAGTTGGAGTGGATTATGAAGTACCCTTTCAGATTAAATCATCTGAATTGAGGAATTATAAGGTGCTCAAGACTTATTTATGTTTGTTTGTTTGACAACTAAGACAGTGCACCTTGAGGTGGTTTCAGACCTAAGCACAAGGGCCTTTCTTGATGCCGTTCTTCGGTTTATTTCCAGTCGTGGTATGTGTTCATACATTTTTAGCGACTGTGGCACAAACTTTGTAGGTGCCAAGAGTAATTTTACAGAACTACAAAGACATCTAGAGTCCCATACCGAAACCAAAGTGGTAAAAGATAAATTTTTGGTCCAAGGTATAACTTGGCATTTCAACCCAACTTCAGCTCCACATTTTGTTGGACTATGGGAGGCTGGTACCAAATCGGCCTAAACTCACGTAAAACGAGTGGTGGGTGATCAGACACTTACCTTTGAAAAGCTATCCATACTCTTCATTCAAATTGAAGCATTGCTAAATTCCAGTCCTCTTTGTGCTCTCTCTGCGGATCCAAATGACCTTGATCCATTGACACCATTACATATTATAGTGGGTAATTCTCTAACCAGATCACGCGAGGAGATCGTAACGGAGCTTACAACCAACAGGTTGAATCATTGGCAGTTGATACAACAAACATATCAGCACTTTTGGCAAAGATGGTCAACGGAATATATCCATACTCTCCAACAGAGACAAAAATGGGCTACAAACAATGCCAATTTAAAAAAGGGACAATCAGTCTTGATAAAGGAAGACAATCTTACCTCACTCAGGTGGCTGATCGTAAGAGTAGAAGAGGTGTACCCTGGAAGGGATGGGATAACCAGAAACTTAAGTGTCCGCACCAAGCATGGGACCCTCAAACGACCGGTTGTCAAATTATGTCCACTTCCTAATCAATTGGAGGAATAATTTTTTTTTGTAAATATTATTCTGTACATATATTTGTTGTTGTTTTGTTGTTCTTAAAAACTCACTTTAGTTTTTGGTGGGTGGTATGTTTGTACATTGTTTTATTGTTTGATCAGTACCATTAGTCTCTACTTCATGTTTCGGCCCTCTATGCTATCTCTTTGGATAGTTCTCCTTTATCTAGGTTCTTTACGCCTAGAAATTAGTTAGATTTGTAAGTTTTGTGATTTGATTGCTATTTTGTTGAGGTTTAGATTGTTTTTTGGTCTTTTCTTTTGTTGAACTTGTTTGATACATAACATGCGGGCCATCTTAAGCTCCTTGGACAACAATGTGCCTTTACAACGATTATTATTCTTTACTTTGGAGTTTTGAATAAAACATGCTAAAAATCCGATGACTCGTTGCAGCTTTACCAATTGAATAGGTACAACCCTCAAAATATTCCCTTCTGCTAGTAAACTGGTAATCTTTACTATCGTTAACTCAGGTACCTCTACCAGGCAAGTCACCTCAGGGAGCTTAGGCCAACTACTAATGGGTTGTTTCAGCCAATCTGGTCCTGTCCACCAGATATGGAAATTTGTTACTTCTTCGGGATGCAAGCCTCTGGATGCACAATAATCCGGATTTGAATTAGTTAGTACATGTCTCCAATGTTGTGCTGGTACTGCTGCTTGAATTTGGGCTACTCTGTTAGCAACGAATGTTTTCAAAAGATGTGGTAACTTTTGAATCCATGCCAAAACGATGGTAGAATCTGACCAAGTATACACAGTTGACACCTGTAATCGTTTTTCAAGGTTCTGCTGCACCTACTCCATAAGTGTGGCTAGGAGTTGAGACCCACAAAGCTCAAGTCTAAGAAGAGATAAACTCTTAACCAGAGATACTCTTGACTTGGCGATAAGGCTGTTAACTTTAATTTCTCCACTACACGTAGTAATTTGAAGATAGACAACTGCTGCATATCCTTTGATAGCTGCATCACAAAATCCATGAAGTTGACATTTAATAGCATCATTGGTTGATATGAATCTGTTGATCTTGATATGTGGTCTGCATGAAAGCCTTAGTTCAGAATACCACTGGAGATATCCACCCTCACAGGATCAAATATCATAGCAATATTTGAGAGAACTGCCATCTTCGTTACTGTAACCTCAGAGGGATATACATGGTAAGAGACTGAATCTAACGTTGGATCCCATTCCAACCCTAATATCTTAATTACTTGATCTCCATCTTCCTCACACATGAGGGTAACTTCACGGTGTTCATTTGGTATCTCCTTTAATACTTCGAGGTGGTTGCTAGACCATTTCCTGAGTTGGAAGCCTCCTAGGCTTAGAAATTCAATCAACTCGGTTTGTAAACTGAGAGCAGATTCCACTGAATCAGCACCAGTGACTATGTCATCAACAAACATGTCTCTACAAAGGACTTGGGCAGCACGAGGGTAACGAAGTTTTTCATCAGAAGCGAGCTGGCGCAGGGATCCCATAGCTAAGTAAGGAACTGAAGATACACCATAAGTCACAGTATTCAATTGATATTCTTGAATCTGATTATCAGGAAATTCGTGCCACAGTATTACCTGGTAATGTCGGTCATCCGGAATGACAAGTATTTGTCAAAACATCTTGCATATATCAGTGGTGAGCACAACAGGATGGAATGGAAAATTCATAACAATCGCCACAATTTCCCTTTGCAGTTTGGCACCCTTCAATAATTTATCATTCAGTGATTTACCCGATTATGTTGCTGCAGAAGCGTCAAATACCACTCTCAGTTTGGTGTTTAAACTAGATTCCTTGGATACGCAATGATGTGGGATATAGTATTTAATGTCCTGGATCATTGATGGTTCAATGCGCTGCATATGAGCGAGCTCTTTATATTCCCTTATAAAGGTCACATACTGTTCCTTCACTTGTGAGTAACGAGCTAAGCGGCGTTCCAACTGAGTGAGTCTCTTGAATACTTGTTGACGTGACTCTCCCAACTCTGGTTGTGCATCCTTGAAAAGTAGCCGAACAATGTATCTACCCTCACTGTCACGAGTGTGTATTGTCACATAGTGTGCCTCACATATAGCTTCATAAGGGTTAATGTGGTTAGTCACGGGTAATTTTTCCACCTCCCAAAAGTGTCAAGAGACGGTTCAGTAGCAATAAATAAATATGAGAAACTAGGAGTTATAAGTGGTTGAGGTCCTACTCGACAAACTATGATCCAAACAAAGATGCTATGCAATCCTGAGGGACAATTAAATAAAGTTGAATACCACCCACCATCAAATATCTTGGGTTATACATCTGCACCTAAGATAATGTCAATCGGCTCTGGTACATGAAAATGAGGGTCAGCCAACTGAATATGAGCAAACTCCTGAACCATATCTTTAGAAAGCATGGTTGATGGCATTCCGATGTGATTTTATTTAGAATGATGGCCTCGGTGACCAACTGAAGTCCATAAACACCACACGGTTTCACCTCACATATCACAACCCCCTTGTTGGTTTGCACAGTTGACTGAGAGATTCCTCTAATAGGAATTTTCAAATTGAGACGTGGTAGTCACCACCAGTGAGCAAATTCTACAGTAATAAGTGATTATTGTAACGCACAAGCTATCAACACTCTAACCTTCTGATAAGCACCATGGCCATCCTTAACTTACACTACAGCGGTTCCCAACAAGACTGTAGTAAGGCTCACAGAACTGGTGGTAAGTGAGTTAATGTGTTCACCCCGTGTAACAATGCCTTCATGGCCTGGTGAATGAGCCTGATGGGTATCATCCCCTTGCATATACCTACTATCTCTATGGGTGTGATCAATGTGAGAGCTGGTAAAACGTTGGTTTGAGCTAGATGATCCTTAACCGCAAGTATCAGTGTTGCCTTGACTACCTGACCCTATATGCAACAATGTGTGATGATTTTGATTTCAGAGCAGACACTTGAACCTTGAGGAGCACCTCATTACTTGGTGCGACTCCCTTAAACAATTAAAACACAAATTATTTGACTTTACCCAATCCTGGCATTTTATCGGTGTTTTGATTGTGATCACTGGACACTTATCATAAATACTGTGGATAGCTTGACACACAGTGCAGTGACCTTGATTTGAGTTAACATAAAATGATATTCTCACTACAACAGGTGACTTCAGTGATCCTTCCATCCTCCGGTTGGTTGTTATATGTCAAGTACTCGCGCTAGTTGACAATGTTAGACCTTGATTTGCAGATGGCAGTGCTTTGCATTGATTTCAAGAAATTCCATAAGTTGATCAAAACTTGGTAAATTGGTAGCCGTGCGCGCAAGTTCAAACATCAGTCATGTCTCTCTATCAAAAATTTTCAGTGTCAAGTTTAATAAGATAAAACTCCACTCGCAAACTGGAGGCTTTATCACATTTAGTGCACCCAAGTTCTCCTTGAATGTGTCCACTAACGCCCTTAAGTTCTGTGGTGACCTTGAGGTTAGACCAGGGAAATGCATTATCTTCTCTAAATATGTAGTAGCTATTGACCTTACATATTGGTAATGTTCTATAATAGTCACCAAGGCTAACAGGTAGTTCTCCTCTGACACCGGTAACGATTTTAATAAACTTAGCAACTCACCAGATAACGTCGTCAAAAAATATTGAAACCTTTACACTGGTGTTAAGGTTTTGTTTGTATGAATGATAGAAACGTACAAGTCATGAAATGTGGTCCAGTCAGTGTTTATACCACTAAATGTGGGCAGTTGCAAAGTAGGCAATTTTGCCGACAATGCCTTTACTGGAGGTCCATTATCGTTTCCCAACGTCGATGAAGGCTTAGTAATCCATACATAAATCTGCTTAACCCGGTAGTAGGTAGTGTCAAAGTCTTCAATCAGCTTGCCATGTGCTTAACATCAAAGTCATTCTTATATTTACTTGCCGCGACTACTAACTCAACGTGGGTTTCTTCAAAATCTCTCCTTAAATGTTCCAAGTCTGAACAATGTGCCTTGAATATCTCTACTTTGATAATGCCATTTTAAACCTATCATGAGACCTTGTAAAGTCTGTTACCCAACAAGTTTTCACCTTAAACCTAGCTTCGAGCTGTGCATAAGACATGAGGATGGCAAATTAACACAAATTGAATGCAACAAACGGGAACTAAACATACAAATGTAAGCAAATAAGATAAGCTACAAACCATAACAAACATTCAAAACACGGCCATCGATTACATCCCGACTCCTGAACAATATCGAACTGACGAAACTCGATCACTATTAGATACGATGCACAATCGATATGGCAGCGACTGATCGGTAACTCAAACGATACATCGAGGGGATGACGTTACCAATCCAACTGACCCAGCATGGCCGAAATGTGACGTGAACAAAGGTTACAAGAAATAACCAAACAAAACAAATAAGTTGCTCTATCCACCCTAACACACAGAAACAGCAAGGAACACTGAAACACGTATCCTTGGCCCGGATGGACCAAAATTATGTAGCGTAAATCACAATAACAGAAAACTAAAAACCTCTGAAGGACCAGTGTTACGAACACGGTCAAATGGACTAAATGGTGGAATCGGAATGGATAGAGGCAACTCACCTTCACTTTATGTTGTCTGATTGGTATTGTCTTGGAGCAGTCAATTTCATTAACACACGCACACGCTCACGAATAACTGAGATTGGACCGCTTCCAAGTGAAAGTTCAAGCAACCTATAACCATCACTTATGGCTCTATCATGTCTAAGCGCACGACTCACTAAATTGGCAAAACGAAAAAACATGCCAGCAACACTTGGCGGGAAAATAATAGACCTAGAGGGGTCCAGATATGTTCTTGTGGCTTACAAGAGTGAGGAAAGGATAATGAAGGTGGAAGGAGTCAAGAAAATATAAGAAACGACCAATAACATTCTAAACCTCAAACAAATAGCAATAAAACCATAAAACAAACAGAAATTAACTAATTTAGAGGCATAGAGAACCTAGATAAAGGAGCACTATACAAAGAGATAGCATAGAGGACTGAAACAAGAAGTAGAGAATTAATAGTACAGGTCAAACAATAAAAAATGTAAAAACACTCTCCATACATATTTTTGTGGAGTCGGTACTGTGTCAAAGCACGGTTGTGCTGAATCACTACTGCTGCACATATTTCTTGATAGTGCCATCCAAGAGAAAAATTTAACCGTTTACCAACGACATATTTAGCAACATCAAGATTATAATGTTCTGCACGTTGCTATTCACATCTTCAATGAGACCTCTTTCATTATTGGCCAAGAATTAAGTGGCATCAATAATTCTACTGTAATTTGCCGTATATTTTGAAATCCTGTACAACAGTGGGTGACATGTTGCGTTTTTCTATTCCATCACAAAAATAATCGAGTTCAACGCATCTTGAATGATTTAAAAACACATGGTCAGTACCAATGAGCATGTGAAGTTTTATTTGATGAACTCTATATATATCAAATGTATTTTTTCGATGCTTTATTACCATTGTAACAGCATTTCACAGGCAGCCAACGTTATTTGCATTTTTCTGACTAAGAACAAATATGAAAATCCTTTGGAACATCTTGCAACTATTTCTATAATTTTGTTGCAGTAATTTCTCAAAAGATAATTCCGAAACTCAACTTTTTCCACTATAATGTGCTTTTAAGGTCTAGCAGACAATATTTTCATGTAAACACTACTGTCACTGGCAGCTATAAGTCTACTATATCTTACTGTATACATGGTTTCACTGGTTAAAAACCATAGAGTATAATTCCTGCCACCATACTTGTTTAACTATGGTTGGCACCCCAATTTTGTAACACGAATTACTTTAAGGTTCTTCTTTTCCTCTTTCTGCATGTATGCATAAAGTGCAATACTTATTTTTGACGCCAATGAATATTACTTTCTGGGTAATGGATATTAATTTTAGACAATACAGAGAGAGAAGAAGATACCATAAAGACGAACAGAAAAAAGACTAAAATGAATAAAACAATGATCAAGACTACAAAAACAAAGACTGAATAGCTGTAGGAAAACTAGGAAACACATAACGGAAAAAAATATGACTCTACCATACATGATGGAACACGACTTACCTAATGTGTGTCTAATCTTTAGGTATCCGGGAAATGTCTGTGGTAAAACGAGGGTTGGAACCCGAGATTACATTGAGAGCAGGGCCATTGGAAGACTGGGATTTTGACCAGACGTACTAGCGGCCATTACTATAACATTGTAGAGGATACCTGGAAGAGATAGTTGGATCAACCCAAGCCATCACATGACCTCGGAATCGCGTCTTACTACCCGTTCAGGTTATACGCACTTACGCTAATGTGTAATGGTAGGGTGATTGAGAGATGAAATGGAGGACCTACAGTTTAACTTGGAATCCGAACCACGGTGGAGGATTGGCATTCCTCACATTCACAAGATGTCTTGTCAGAGGTGAAGGAAGGTTTGGTAATAAGATAAAGCTGTGCCAGTACCGAGGTTTGAACCACGGCCGCCATCACAGAAGTCTGACACCTTACCACTAGATTGCCAGGTCACCCTGGTCGTAAAGGATGGCTATTATTTAGTGATTAAGTGTATTCAACGAACAACAACAGCAGTGAGTACACCATAAAGCAACTGCTAAGAAAATGTGTAATATCCCATATGCAAATGCATTAAACTACATTAGATTTAAACTAGTATGAAGGGTATTATAGTGATAGTTTTGGAATAAGGAACTATCTCCTAGTTAGTTTAGATACAAAAAGAAAAAGAAAGAATAGAGAAAAAAGTATAATGCAAGTAGAATAATAGGGCTATAACTATATAATAAGATGTCTAGTCATAGATGCATTAGGTTACTAATAAACAGTAAACACCCATATGAGTGAAGATATGTTAGAACATCATTTAGGGGAGAAGATGACTTAATTCCACAAAGATGGATTAGAAATTTGAAACCCCTGTCACTAGCAAATGTGACCAGAAATAATAATAACACAGGAATATGGTATTGTATATAGGAATACAAAGAAAGAAGGTGCCTAAGAAAAACATTTAAATTTGTAATATTTTAGGAACAATGCTAATTAAACTAAAAAAAAAGTTACGGAAGGACATTTTAATTTTTGGGGAGATTAATATCATAGATACTAAAGGAAATATGGTTCATTATATTTTTTTTATAAAGACAATAAACTATAGTAAGTGAAAAAACACATTTTTTGGACAGCTTATACACTGTTGTCCGTAACACTATTTTCTATAAATTTTTTCAACTTTCGTCAAACATAAAATGGAAATAAGCTTAATAAAATCAATAGGATATTCATAGTATGAAAGAGCAATTAATTAGTTACAATTTGATGTTTAGCATGTCACATTTAAATAAAATTTAAAGCTTAAATATTGGTCATGGCTTTAACCAAAATGTGTTCAAGTGAGACGAGAAGAATGAAAGAAATTAAAGCATGAAGAATTGTGGCAGCATAGACGTTGATGGAAGCATTTTAATAAACTTATCTGGCCACGGGCTGGAAACAGTTGATGATTTTGATGAGCTGAAATTGTGCAACATTGACATTATTTAGAGAAAATTCAACATCGATAACTTTACCCGTTTCCATACTAGTATCTGTTGCCATAGTATTCAATCACGTAAGAAACGTTTTCGTAAACTTTAATCTAATGAGGCAGAAGTATTTATGTCATTGTCATTTTACATTAATACCTCCTAAACAGTTTTATACATAGAGTCTTTAGCTACACTTTTCACACAATTACCTGAGAAATTATTTCACTTGAAAAATTTACCAGGAGATTGAGGTATCTTCATTATAGAACACAAAGTTTCATCTGCAATCTAACCTTTACCTCTTAGACCATATACTAACATTTAAATCAAAATACTTTGTCAGTTTTTCTAGAAGTATAAAATTAACATGATTAGGCCTAGCTTCTATAAATACAAACAATCTCCAAAATTAGTGGTATACCCTTTGGTTTATCAGTAACCTCGCAGTCTTCAATATAGTCCTTTAAGAAACAGTATTAGCATTTTATACTTTGATTGTTATTTTATTTAAAATGCTAAGATCGATAGTAATATTTACTTTTTTCAGTTTTTCACTAAAATAATAATTTTTTGACCATGTGTTTTCTAGTAGTTCAATGTTCTTCCTGATGTAGGACTAGGACTTTTCATAATGCCATCTAACTCTGCATCATAGTAGGTATAAACATTATCAGTCAAATTAATAATATTATTATTAGAAAAATAATATTTTAATATAGTACTTATAAATTGATTATCACCAAAACCTCTGCAACCAAACTTCTTTATTCTACCCATTTTTTAAATAGTTGCCAAGTTGGAAAATTCAAATCACCTTCATAGTATCATATCTTTCACTTTATCTCTTCTTTATACAGATAATACAAACAAACATTCTTGTTTAATGCTGACAAAAATACCAACAAAATAAAATATAGATCTATTCTTTGAAAAAAAAAAATCCCAATTAATTATTTGAGTTATTATATCTACAGGAACATATAGACAAAGAAAATAATATCGTATAGTTTCACAAAATAATTGATCAAAACCCATATTTTTACATTAATTCTGGATGTAATAAATGTAGAATAGTGACATATAATATGTAATTATAATCAGAAATCATCTTGTATCAAGATATTAATAAAATACGAAAATGTAAAACTTTATTGAAAAAAAACACCCTTATGGTTTTAAAGTGAAACATTCTTAGTTGAGCTATAATATGATACAAAAATGAAACACTATATAATGAAATTTAAAAATTAAAATTAATATGCCTAAAATACACATACTTTTGTCTTCAATAACCGAGCATCAGAAAAATAAGACTTGCAAAAAAGATTAAATTTTCAGTGAGATAATTTGTAAAACAATTATTTGAAATACTTTTAATCCTAAACTTACGTACTTTTTAAACTCATTAAAAACAGGAAATTACAGTTTTTAATGCTGGCCAAAGGAAAAAGATGTCTGGGATTCCAAAATTATAATTTTGATATAGATATTATAATAAATATGTAGATTTTAACAAATAAACCTCTTACTGTGATTTTTTTAAATCAATTAAATTAAATTAATCATTATAGTTATATTAGCAAATTATTTGTATAAATTTATATTAATATATCATGGTAGACTTTTTCAATAACCATATATTATGTGTTTATTGAATATGCCCAATCAACAGTACATTTAAATAGGGTCTATGAATAAGTACTATTTTTATATTAAAAATTTTAGTGGAGTAGTAAATTAACAAAGTTTACAACAAATATAGGATGAAATAATATTTAAATAACAACTTAAGCATGGGTTTTATGTGTATACCCATATCGAGGGAATAAATGAATTTGTCCTTTAGCTATTACGGTTTGTTTACATAAAACCATTTGAAAAAAATTAACGTATTTTAATAGGTTATTTCAAATGAAGATGTATTTTAAGGTTACATTTTTAACTATTCATCGGTATATTCATTTTGATAGGAAATAGAGTTTTAAAAATAAGAACACAAATACAATTAATATTAAGTTTAAGAGTTTTAAATTATAAGTAAAATGTCACTAAACTTCTAAAAATGTTAGTATAAAACCAAAATTTATATATAAAAAAAGATTCATTATTTGAGATTTTTGAAAACCATTAGAATATTCTTAAAAAGTAAATAATGTATCCTTAATAAAGTATGATATTGTATTTTACTTTGTATACTTACAAAAGTGATATATTTTACCTCCAATTTGTTGCTGATAGTAACGTATATTGCGACAAATTATTACACAGAACTTAACAATGTAGACTCCAATTATTTCTATAAAGCATACTATGAATGATACAATCAGACCAACCCCGAGCAGTAGAAACGATGGTTGAAGATGAACTCTGCGGAGAGGTACAGCACCACTGACAGACGTCTTCTTTCGTAGAGAAAAAAGAGCATTGTTTATATTATCTGCCCTCCATTTGTATATCACTCCTGCCTCATGCAAACGAATGATCAAAGTATTGAACTTACTCAGATAAGGGGAATAGTCTTTGAATGACCAAGATACAGGCACTGACTTAACACAATCCTTGATAATATGAAGAAGAGGATTTCCGTTAGTGAAATACTCAAGATCAGTTACCAATAGACTAGCAATGTTTTCCGCTGTGATCAGAGAAAGGTTTCTACGAATTGCAGTCATCTCCAATGTTTTATCCCGACCTAGTCCATACACATATCTGCTCATTAGATAGAACACCATTCCTTCATTTTCAGGGTAGTAAGATTTAATTAGTTCTTCGATTTTATTTGAATACAAAAATGTACCAATCTTCAGTCCCGATTCAAATGCTTCTTTAATCTTATTTATGTCAGATTGATATTTAGGAACTAAGAGGTAGCTTGTAAACTTGCCAATGAAAGCAATGAAAGCTCATCACAAAACTAAGTAAAATAAATGAAATGACAAAAGTACGTTGTTTGAATAGGACCGGTAATGTATTGATTAAACCCGTGGAGAAAATACGAAATGTTTCATAAAATATTTCACCACAAGGTAACTTATTTTCTTTCAATAACTCGAGGTGTGATATTAACCTCCAGGATNGGTAATGTATTGATTAAGCCCGTGGAGAAAATACGAAATGTTTCATAAAATATTTCACCACAAGGTAACTTATTTTCTTTCAATAACTCGAGGTGTGATATTAACCTCCAGGATATGGGGATGAGTAGGGTAAATGTAACCAAATACAGTGTCCAAGTTTCAGTGGTGAATGGAAGAATCATTTTCTTGTAATTTGACATTTGTAATGCTTTTGGCACTACAAATACGAGGCATTCTACATTGAAAGGATAAGACGACTTTTGATGGTTAGATTCATTTATGGACCATTGAGAAGCAAAAAGATCCGTTTCTAAGCCTGCCATTTTATCGGAACTGGTATGTAATCTATCAATTATGTTTGCTGATGCATTAACGTGTTTCATTAATGTATTTATAACATATCCATCAGGCCCTTTCATGTAAATCTTACCCAGAAGATCTTTTTTCAAAACAAGTAATGGATGATGATTGTAGGTCAATTGGATGACGTGATTGTTCATATTTCTTAATTTATCATAGAAAATGTTATTTAATTCTATTTGACCTGAATGGTACACTTTGAAGCCATTATTTATAAATGGGTTGTATGATACAGTTTGGAGCTGATTTTTGTTTTGAGACGTTTGATTTTTCTTCGAACTAGAAAACAACACGAGAACGTTCAACATGCTGTGTTTGAGCCAACAACTTTTCAACATCACTTCAACTTGTTCTAACTGTAACTCGTTATCACTTATCACTATAAACACGAATAAAGAACGAGGATTCCAGAGTGTAGTTGTTGATATTCTATCATTGATGAAACACTCTCCGCTAATTTGTTCAAACAAAAATATGAAACCTATGCTGTTTTCTAAACTCTCTTTTTTATTTATTTTATCATATTTAACCACTTGGTTTTCATTCCTCTCTAATATAGGAATACCAATTTCACTATTACAATAATTGATCACATTGTTGAGCAACTTAACGTTCTCAATATTGTTCTCCCAAGTGATTATTATTAAACTGACCTTGTTTGTGTAGTAGTCTTTGATAATATGTTTAATATCTTCAAATATAATATTTACAAATAATTGTATTTCTTAAAGCATTTTACGTTGAAGAACTAAAAACGACCAAAAACAAAATTTACATCAAAGCTGTGTTTAATTTGTGTCTAGAATGTATTGGGATATTATAATTTTATCACTCCAATTTATGTAATTTTAAAATTAAATCAAGTGTTATATTTATAAATATTAAATTTCAATGGCATAGAGCTTTTATACATTTTTTCATTTTATGTCACTGGTTTTATTTATACCATATTAACCAAAATATAAGTAAGCCGTTGTAACTTCTTTACTATAGTATAGTTTTAGCTGTTAATTCTTTACAAAACGTTAGTCAAGAATTTTGTTTGCAACCAGCATACTAAACAGTACGTGCACCTCACAAAATATTTGCTGAATGCTCTGTGAATCAATACTTCAGCTTGTGAGACATAGTTAAATAAAAAACATATTTAGGATAGCCCTTATCTTATCTATTATCTAAAAGTGTATTCTAACATGACCCATTTACTCTATTCAAAAAGTATTAATAATTGGGATGGATATGCATGATAAATTTAAGTTGATTAAACATTAAACAGTTTCACATCAGAACAACAATGTAATATTCTTGTGGTTTGAAAACAATGTGTGTATTAAAGTGCTTACTCTAGTTATTCTATAAGAGATTTAAAATTAAATTAAACAAAATAATAGCGATTATTAACTAGTAAAATATAAAATCAATTGATAAAAACTAAGGTCAAGCCTATTTTATGTTTAATGAATCGCAATTAAACTGGATAAAGTACTAATTTTTTTTTAAATATATCACTATAAATTTAATTATAATAACAATCATGGTTAAAACCAGGGTGTCAAACCCTAACCAGAATTAATAGCCAATATTAACACTTATTTTTAAGTAGCCAGAATAGTGACCATATAAAATAATTTTCTTAAAAACCAGAAACGGAATTGAAATCGATGTATAAGATCATAAAGGTTCTTATGTCTTTCCAAAGTTTAGAGCTTTTATAATTATTCTCACAATTTTATACTATTCTTACTTTAACTTTACTGTGTAATACCTTCTTTTTTTCATAATTTTGTCAATTATAGGATATATTTATTTCCTAAGCGGATTTTAATAGAGTCAATGAGCACTTAGAACTATGCACTAATGAGGAATGATTATTGTCACATTATGTAAGGTGTTATTATTATTTTTTGTAAGATGTATATAGATTTGTGTGATAGCTAACCTGTCTAAATGTGCGTTGTACAAGATGCGACAGTTACCTGCGACCACAGCTGGTGTTGCAATATTCGCGCTTGAGCAGTTTGAGTTTGGTCTGCGACACCGGGCGATAGTGGCACGTGCCGCAGCATTGGTGGACTGTCCAGTTGTTGTGGCTAGAGCCCAAGCGACAGTACTGGGAGTTTTATCGACATTGCGCATTTATTGTTGAATTTCATGTATTAATCAATTTTAAAAAAATTAGACAACGAAAATTGGAGGCTCTAATGGCCCATTCGATGGATGTGGTGCTGTGTAAGCTAATATCCTAATATTCATACTTAGGATCTATAGTGGGTCTGAGGACCGGAAAAGCGACCGACTTGTAAACACATTCGCGGACGTGCGGTTTAGCTGTGCCTTCGAGATCCTATCTCACACGTTCTGCCAGTACCTTGATGATTGGGATAAAGATAGATTTCTTTTATTCATCCGTTTCATCTGAGTCGGTGTCCGATTCGTAAGCTTCGTTGGAATCTTTAGGCAGTGCCGAGTTGGTATGGGTGACAGGCGGCTGTGATCCTCCACCAAGAGGTCGATACAAACTATATTTCCTTGTTTAGAATAGAATATTTTACTTGCTCTTATTTCATCAGATATGTTCACTTAAAACAGATTTATAAACAAGTAGAAAGAGCCACCTTGGGGGGAGTTTCGTTTTTGAGAAGTTTAATATTTCTTTCAATTGTAAAGCAATGCCATAAACATTTAATATTATGTTTTTCAGCTGACAATCTTTCGACATCCCTTTAACCTGTTTCTTCTTCATCATAACGTCACTTTTCATACAGCCAGGAATAAAGAACAAATGTTTCGGGTGTAGATAGTTATACTATCTAACACTACCAACTAATTTGAATCACAAAAAATATGGAAGCAATATGTAACTAAACCTATTTTTCTGTCTTTAATTTGAAATATTTTACCACTTTATTTCATTCGTCTTTTCAATAGAATCATTTTCGTGTACACTCTTATAGAAAAAATCACTAACGCTCTTCCATTAGTCTCGCCAACATGGAAACCCCCACTTTCCAGGTCGAAATTACTTGTCCTTTCTATCAAGAAGGGGGCGGAGGGAAACTAAATTTAAACATCCACTTTTTTAAAGCCTTGCAAGGATAGTTCAGGACGAGTTCAAATAAGAAAGAGCACAAATTAACTACTTACCTCAAATACCTCTGTGTGATTAAACAACAATGGGCAGTTGAAATTCTGACCAAGTTATATCCACCGAAAAAATTACTATCCATTTTCCAAATAACTGCTTCGGTTGTTCGATTGGTCTGATGCGTCACTCTCGCAATAGGCAGGCTTGCCGATTATAGGGAGATAGGGGTTCAAATCGTGGTCGGGTGTACAAATGTGGTTTTTCCTAAATTGTTATATATTATCCTCCCAAACAAATGCGAGTATGCTTCCGCTAAGATTCTAACTAACTCATTCTTAAGTTTAAGATGAAATGGAAGGGCTGAGAAAAGCGCAAAAATACCGCATGCCTTCTCGCATTTTTCCACGACTATGAAATACCACACGAGGTGGAATATTTTTTATCTTGTGGGTCAAATCAATTTCTTTAGTTGTACTGAAATAGATGTTAATAAATCTTAGTAATTCATTAATTAAATTAAAGCCAATTTGGCGTTTTTCACCCTTTTTCCCCAATTTTTTTAGTAGAAACATTGGATTTCAGAGCTAATAAAGTTAAGTTTATTTTCAAATTAATAAACCAAATCGAATAATCGTAATTATCGAAGAGAGTTAATATAAATTAGCCCATCAATATTCTGCCAGATACTATACTATCTCCTACCTACCCCCACCACTAGCCTGCCATCCCCTACAGCATCAAGACATCCCTCAGATGCCTGTCAACATTTTGTCTGACTGCTTAGTTGTGCAGGTACAAGGCACCCTTCCCCCTGACAGAACATCCTCTCTCTGACGCACTGGGGTGAGGTCGTGAGGTCGCCTGCATTTTGTTTCAATTGTCGTATAGCAAATCAACTTTTATTCTCACTTTCAAATAGGCCTAATGTAATTCGTAATTGTTTTATTTAAACTTTCAAATATCTGAATGATGGATGGTTCGATCGTCGTTGCTACTGTTGTATTAAACTTATTTATATTTATACTAATCTAATACAGCAGCAATGAATAAGAGCAACAATTATATTCATTTGAACATTGTAAAGCCCACTTCAGTGGCCACGTAGTCTAACGCGCTAGTCTCACAGTAAACTAGACTGCCGATGGCGGGGAGACTAAGGGTTTGAATCTCGATCGATTATACTGGAGGTATTTTTCAAAAATGTTTTCCACTCTTCCTTCACGTAAATGTGGGTACACTTCCTATAAATATAATCTACTAGTTCCGAAAACAATTAATGTAATAAGTACATACGCGAAGTGCTCGAATTGAGCCGGAACGCCACTCCAGTTGATACGAAAATATATTACGAGCGTTCCGTTTGATACAACAGAAGTTTAAAGCGTTCCGCCTTCACACTAGAACGCTACTCCTTCATTATCCTTACCGTTTTACAAAAGGATCTATATTTTAGTCTGAACAAACACAGATTCTACTACCTGTCTGTATAGTGTATTTATTGTATTTTTTTACTAAACTGGGTTGTCTAAGGACTTGCTTCACAACAAATCCGATGATTCCTATAACAAGATAATGACTTCAACACAAATTGCGTATAGCTCGAATGGTTAGTAAGACGAGTGCTAATAATAATAATTTAACACAAATATATTACAGATGTTAATCTTTTACCTTGCCTTTTTCATCCTTTATTGTGGGGATTATTTTTTGAAATGGCATTTGCTGTTCTATTATTTTACTAGTAAGTTTATTAATTAAACAAATTTATTGTCCCTATAGCATTACAAAACCCTAATTTGAGACAGTTATCAAATTTTATAAATATACATTAATTATTGACGGAAATATAAAATAGGTTCATTTATTTTTTAATTGTATTAAGGGATTTAATAAGCACACTATCTCTAGATATTTAAAGCGTTACAACTTATTAATTTATGTAAAAGTTGTATAGACACCGTGAATTTTCCTAGATATTCAACTTATGAACTTATGTAAAATTTATAAATTATTTGATCAAAATATATAGCCGCCGTGATTTTTCCCTATTTAAGTAAATTCAAGTTTAAATTATTTAGTTGTATGCGAAGTTTTATTTTATATAGTTTAATGATTATGATTTGATAAGAAACTCATGCACTGACAAGACGAACATTCTAAAATATGATAATTTAAAAGCTCATAACACTTTAAAATACCATAATATGTAAAATAGAATAATCAAACAAATATTAGATAAATTAGCTTAAAGCATAGAGTTAAATATTTTTGATTACATAGATGTATATAAAGTCTTATTCAGCATAGTTTGATGGTAAAGGATATGGACGTTGCTAATATATGAATTTTACATAGTTGAATGATAATGCTGACAGGTATAATTCTAAAATTTATGTGTGAATAAATATTTCAAGTACACTTTTCATTGTGTTAGTTATATTTGTAAAAAATATATTCTAAAACCTTTATTTGTGTAAATAAATATTCTAGGTATACTTTTCGTGGCCTTAGCTATATTTGCAATAAAATATTCTAAAACTTTAATTTTTATAAATAAATATTCCAAGTATACTTTTCGTGATGTGAACTATATTTATAAAAATAAATTCTATTTTTTTTTTTTGTGTACCTAAATATTCCAAGTATACTTTTCATGGTGTGAGCTATATTTGTATAAAGAATATTCTAAAACTTTTATTTGTGTAACTAAATATTGCAAGTATACTTTTCGTAGTGTGAGCTATATTTGTAAAAAGAATATTCTAAAACTTTTATTTGTGTACATAAATATTCCAAGTATACTTTTCATGGTGTGATCTATATTTGTAACAATTTTCTAAAACTTTAATTTGTATAAATAAATATTCCAAGTATACTTTTCAGAGTGTGATTTATATTTGCAAAACTTTTATTGTATAAATAAATATTATGTTATGTTTGTGTTTTAACTTCTACACCCAAGTCTATCCTATAAATACAAGTTTATTTATCCAAGGAGCTCAGAGCCAATTTTACAATGCCTCGTCAAATTCCTCTTAACTGTTCGTAAAGTCTAACCGTTGGTTAAACTTGGCGTTGTGTACTATAGTACCATTTTTATGTGCTCTTCAAATTACGAACAGGTGCCTTCCTTCCATTAGTTCATATCGTTAAATTTCTCGGAGCACTAGATTTGTTTCAAAGCTTTTGATTGGCTTAATTTTACCATATAGAATACAAGCAAGTCATTACAAAGTCTATGGAACTGCTATGAAAACAAATCAATCAAAGCAAATCCAATTTGTTAAACCTGTTTAAGGTTATCTGCTAACTTTTATCATATTTATTTGTCTGCTAAGACGTTTGTTGAAAATAATAAACACGAAATTTAAATTTTAGCATAAAAGAGGAAATTCTGTTTATTGAATTAATGGATGGATACAAACAAAAGATTTAAAATAAACAATTCTAATTGGTGTCCAATCACTTCAAGAATTTTTAAAACTTTACCTTTGTTCAAACGAAAACGTAAAATGATTCTTCCGCGTTAAAAATTTTTTCAGGAAACTCTTTCGTTCCAATTACTGTATCTCTTCAGTCTTCAAAGTCTTGGGTTCCTTAGAACTTGTAACTCATTTTCAAAGTTATTATAATCAAACAATAAATCACCCATTTCATAATACAAATAACTGTAACCTAACATTAATAATAACAATTGCCTTGAAAAACAATATGGGGGAGGGTTTAACATTGTTAATACAGACATTATGTTTGCTAACTGGAAGGTAGACCTCGCATTGAGTTTACGAACATTTTTAGGTGAACATTAGCGCTAATCAAACATTGTAAAATCCAAATGAGTGGTTGTTATCACTTAACCTTATGTTAAGACCCAACAAATAGAATAATGTAATATTGTAAGATTGGGCCGCAGTATCAAACATTATCGATAAATTTAAAAATTCAGAATAAAACAATTGTTTCTAAAAATAATTAATTCCTTTTACTTTCTCTTTGGGTAGCAATCTCACGTCACAACAATTACAATTTATATGTGAAAAATTAAATATTTGGGTGTGTGTTTTTGTGTCACCTTACCTTAAACCCATATTAGTTACAATTATAAACCAATATTTAAGTAGTGAAACTGTTTGAAATAATAATATTAATAATATTTTTGTTTTTCCTTTCTACGCATATCCTACAATTCAAATTTTTTTTTTGCTAAAACTATATTAACTATACATGTGTTATCAATAAATCTTAACATTTACTATTCTGGGTTATGTAATATTTCATTCTGGCAATGTTGCCATCTTCTTCCTTTCTTTGATTCTACAAGGATTTCCAAACAACATATTCTAGGGATTTAAATAATAATAATAATAACCTTTTTCTTAATTATTATGGTTTTATTGATAAACAGTGAGTGATTAATAAATAATATTTAAAATATTTATAGTATACAACAGAAACAACATAAAGGTTTTTTAAATGACAATCACCAATACTATTTAGACCTTTTGAATTGTACAAGTAATTAAGCGGATCTCGTCTAACATGGTTGGTTGATGCGGTTGGAGTTCGAACACTGCCCTATTAAACTGAGGGTATTTCCAACTCTCCAGCCGCACAAATGCAGATACACTTACCGCTCATAAATACTTTCCTTAATAACACCCTTTTAGCGTGATTAAATTATTGTAATACATGTCACCGGTAGCTCCGATTACGTTAGCAGAGTTTGTGAAATAAGGCTACGGCAACATGAGCACGCCTAATTTTTTAATTCACTTTTAAACATCACACTTTGTCCACCGAAATATGTCATACAGTGTGGTTTTGATTTAAATCGCTAACAATCCAAATAATAGCCTGATTTTGGAAGCGAGACGTTAACGAAACTGTCCAGACCAATTATGTAGTCATCGGGCGTTTCACCCATAATTTTAACATTTGAATAATTTTTGAACATTGTTAAATCCTAGAGATTTATGGGTTTTCCGTACTTTACCTACTCCTCCGTTGGCGGTGGGCACGCGGGTGATTCTGGCTGTGAGTACTTTTATATATGGTATTCAGGCGACTCTGGTGGTGAGTACGCTGCTGACTTTGGGTTTGGGGGCGGTGGCTGTGGCGTCATAAAGGTTGTGGCCGGTAGTGTGGTGTTCAGAAGGGTGTTGGAGGCCTGGGCAACACGGCCACAACGTCCCCTTTGCAGAAATTTTACAATACACAAGCCCTATCACAAATTTAAGTCTCCTCGATTCTCTCGTAGGGTAGTACTTCAGTCGCTCTGATCGTTCGATAGGTAGAGTTGCAGAGATCTCTGTCTTGGTAAACTACTTTGTAAATTACATGTCTATCGCTCACGGCCACACTGTGAATATTTTCTCCTGACATAAAAGCACGCCCCGCAATCGTATTACCCACAAACATTAAATTAATATAGCTGGTTTTAAGCATTGTAAGCGTACCTGACCACTAAACGCGCTGGATGATTTACTGAGTCTTTAACCTGTCCACTGTGCAATTAAGTATTACACGTCTTTAACTCTTGCACTTAAATAAACTTGTTCTAACAGACAGTGATGTGCTGCCTGATGTTGTCAATAGCTCAATGTTGCTGCCGGTCTCTTAAACGCGTTCAAAATTCACAATTGTGGGTGTACCGAGTCTTGCTCCGGTACAGGTAAATATCAGTTTTTCCCTATTAATATCACACAAGTCTTCATCCGTTAGAGTACCAAAATGAGATGGTATGAATACACAAAATTCACCATTTATATATGCTATTAGGTGTCTCTCAAACTTTGTATCGGCCGTTTTTAGTTTATCCACCGAGTACTGTCTGCACGGCGTCAACAATACTTATCAGCTGCTTCAACTTGTCAATCTTGATCCTCTCTACAGATGCTTATAAATAGTCGACCAAGTGACCCCGCTATATATTCACCCTCCGATCGACGCCGGATTTGGAAAGGGGGTCGGGGAAAACCTAATAGGGCTGGGGCACACATTAAAATATAATGGGCTAAGCCCATCAGCCTTAGGATACTGTGGTGGCCTCTGTCTAACGATGACAGTGTCCGGGGGAGGGTTTCATGACGCAGGATGTGGGTGGGGAAATAACGGTAAATCAACTGAATGTGAAAATTAGGTTAATTGACATCCCAATACACACTCTCGCTCACGGAAAATAACCTCGGGGGTGGTTGAAGAAGCAACCACAGGATGCGGTTGGGGGAATAACGGTAAATCAACCTGATTTGAAAAGTAGGTTAATTGAAATCACAATACACACCCTCGCTCCCGGAAAATAGCCTCAGGGCTGTATCAGGTGGCCATACACTCTACTGATAATATTATTGCCCTATCTTATAAGCTACTGGCTGAACCACCCGGCGTAGTTCAAGATAAATGATTTTAGTTTAATTATTTTACGTGGAAGGCTAGTGCCCCTAAGGCCTGTGTTTTTCATGGCCTTTTTGCTTCTGACCCAGTTTTTAATTTATTTTAAAGAATCTAGTCAATATTTTAAAATTACAGCTTCAAGGTTATGTACTTTCTTGCTCTTTCCCGTTGTATTCACCAGAACATATTTACTCCGGCTGTTCGCTTCGCTGGAGCAGTTATTGCCAGGTCAGAAAAGAACTGCTCCACCTGATCCACCAATCGATTGAGAATGAGTGAGCCGGGCTTAGAAATAAAGAAAAAACTGTGTACATGGTGAATATTTAGATTTTTAAATGAATATTTGAAGTGATGTAAATGATAATGTGATGCGAATTTTTTTTTACCTAAATTTATAGAACACAAATATTTTTTCATATTTCATATTAACAAATAATATCACTAAATTACAACATACTTTAATCAATAAGCCAAGCCAAACTGTCTATTTTTATTACAGATAAGAACATTTATATTTGGATGTATTTTTAGATAAATTCATCTAAAATTATAATTAACTGAATGAGATTACAATAGCCTAGCAATGTCAACATCAGAATTAACATGAAGTTATAACGAAAAGTGTATGTTTGAAGTCATTTTTGTTGTCGGCTCTTGTAATGTTAGTTGTTAAACTTTGGTTGAATTTGGGTTGGCTCTTTTTTTAAATTTTGATCCAGATCTTTCCATTAAATAAATATTTAATTTCATTTAAAGAAAATTAGACATAAAATGTGTTTTGGGCTTCATTCTTAACACTAACGTTTTTGAAATTCACTTTTTTGAATTGCCCTATAAAGAGTCTGATGGCGAATTACCAAGTTTTTTTTTTGGCTAGATTGTAGTTTTGTCTGAGTAGTTCTATAGACATATCCCTCTTCACTTATTTCAGTGTGTCTTTTGACGGTTGTTTTAACAGAGATCTTGATGAGTGCACTGTATCTTGCCCATTTGTATTAAAATGTCCCTTGTCTTTTCTTTTTGATAGTTTGTGTATTATTTGCATTCATGATTGAACTTCTATTTGGGAGGAATTAGAAATGTATGGCTTGGATGTATTTTTTATTACTTTGAAAATACCTTCCTTGGTGGCTTAGTTGGCTAACGCGCTAGTCATGTTGAGCTAAACTGTTGTGGATGGGGAGATAGTGTTACGAATCTCGGTCGGGTGAGCTAGGGTGGTTTTTCCTAAACTATTTTCCAACCTCCCTCCACGCAAATGTGGGTTCAGTTCTTCTAAATTAAAACTTCACAATTCCTAATCCATTAGCGTATCTAGTACTTAAGTGTATAGCCCAAACGTGTAGTAAGACGTGGTGTTAGTTAAAAAAACTTTGAAAATGTATAATGAGTTCCTCTTGAGATTTGAGACAGTTTAGTTTGTCCACTTCCTGTTTATATGTAAGTTTATTACACTCATCGGGAATTGAATTGTACTTTATTGGGAATCTTCTCATGGGGCATGGTGTTGTGTGGCCCTATTTTTTCTGTAGTGCATTGATAGTCACTGATAGAACTCTGTTTTGTCTCTGAATCCGACTGGTTCCTTCTGAACCCTTATGGTTGATGTTACTTGCTTAAATTGCAGGCCTATATATTATTCTGGATTTGTCAGTGATATTCCGTACCTCCTTGTCATGACGCTAGTGATGTATTAAAATTCTTCGACTCTTATGTTATATGTTACTTGAATTAAATATCTATCTATTTTTAATTATTTATATTGGACTTTGTTTAAGTCAAATATGCTGATATCCATATTTCTCTTTGTAATTTGTAGCCTACTCGTGGTTCAAGTCGGTACTTCACTGGTAGGGTGTATTGAAATTGTTTATAAAATGGTTTTCCACTTCATCCACACCAATGTGGGAACACTTCCTTTAAATTCAAATTCCTTTATCTTTCATTATATCCCATTAGTGTGAATATGAAGATATACCGAACGGGTAGTAGAATGCGGTGCACAAAATCATTATCCAGAAATGTATCTGAATCCAAATGGGAATATATACCGTCCCTTCTTGCGAATTCTTGGGAAGCTGGACGCTGGTTATTATGTCTGAACTCATTACTCAGTAATATTATTGCTGCAGAAAGTTGAGGAATGTCAAAGCTGTCACATCATGCAAGGGGAATTACAAGTATTCATTGAGATGTACACCATGTAAAAAACATGTTAGAAGGCTTGAAATAAAAGCCTTCGACTAGTACATATATTCCTCTCCCCCTTCCCAATCCGCCTTCTCATCTTTCTTGTCAGATTCGTCACACACCTGCATAGTTCAATAACAGGTAATTGTAGCTCAACGAAACCGTAGCCTACGTTAACAAGTTCTTAGGCGCACATTTGTTATAGGAGAGAAAACCATTTACTTTGCCCATCGTCTGTAAATCTTGGGGATCCTCATTCGATACTGACTGGCACAAATTAATATATTATTAGTTTTGGAGGTAATGCCTGTTCCAGAAACTCCCCGTGATCCCGTGATCCACGTACTTGTGAGACTGACGTCTTAAACTACTTGATAAATGGTATTTGTCTTTGCTTTTAATGTACAGATAAATATAATTTTGATTTGTTTTTTGTCTAAGTTGATCACGAAGAGAAAATATCAATTTCAAATCCAAGGAAGAATTTTTTCATAAGGTGTTTCAATTATAAACCAAAGAGAAATCTTAACACTTAATAACAATAATAACATGAAGGTAGTGAGGTTTACTGTTCACAGAACTATTAGCGGGATAGAGAATAAGGAGATGGCATTCAAAGGAAATTTATCCACATTTACGTTAAGGAAGAGTGGTAAACAATTAAAAAAAACAACATGATATCGAGCCGAGATGCTAACTTATACTTCTTTTGACACTGGCAAACCATACGAGATGAGACTTACAACTTTATCCACGTGCACATCTAGGCTGGTGTTCGAATAGATATTACTTCTCTTGACGCTAGAATCGAAAGTTTGTATATTTAAGGTGGTATGGAAGGAAACGCGACAAAAGGCCAGTGCATTTGTAGTTTTTATGGCAATACATTTTTATTTTGATAAAATTAATAAAATAAAGCGTTTAATTTTCCTTACATGTTGATATCAACAATCTCTGAATATTAATCATGAGTATAGCGGCATTAGATGAGTAATTTATTAAATGTAGTTAAAACGTTGTTAATTAATTCCAGGACACCCTTGAAAAATATTCAAGAAATATTGATGTCACCATGTGAAGAAAATTGAATTTTATCTTTATACTGGAGCAATATTTTATTTATTTTGGGCCTAAACAGTGTTGCCATGAAAACTGCAAAACACTGGCATTTGCCATGAAAACTGCAAAACACTGGCATTTTATCGCAATTCCTTCCATCCCACCTTAATTTGGCTGTTCTAATTCATGTGTCGGAGGGGAAGAAAACTACCACCGCTGAGCACCCGGTCACGATTTGAACAGTGACCTCCACGTTGTATAGTGAGATTACCAAACTGCAACGTGAACCTGACGTCTTAGACAGTGCACCACTATTGCGAGAATCTGAAATACTCCTACTCCACCTGTTAAGGTATTCAAAACAAAAAAATAAGTTGCCGCAATATTTTTGGCCGCAACACAAGGTTAAAAGCTTTGAAAAACTGTAAAGTGAAAAGGGTTTCAGTGCTTTTTTTTTTAGATTCGATTGGACATCTCGTGGTTTTCCAAATCTCTCTTCCAAACAGTACTACGCACTGGGGGTGCACTGCTGTAGCTAGGGCAGTCACAACACCAACCCCTCTCTACCCTCCTATATTCTTCCTCTCTCCTTTACGCCAGTGCGTGTTTTGAACATGCGAACATGTGATAAAGCTCGATTATCATGTTACATGTGCACGAGCATAATCTTGTGTTTACGGTAAGAGTGGATTTTGTACTGGACGTACGCATGCGAGGACAACACTTTGTATATTTTATATTCTTACATACACAAGTTGTCAAACAAGCGTGTTCAGCAAAATACAATCACCAAATATCTGATTTAAGATAAGAGTTTTTCAAGGCAATTTTCTCTAATTCTAAATCTTTGGAAGATCAATTCAAATTTTTGAGTTACCGCTTTACATTTAAAATTGAAGCAGCTTCAAATAAGATCCAGTTTGAATTAATCAATCTTAAACCAAACCATGCTCAGAAGGAGACTTTTAAGAATATGAACCTAAATTAATATTGTGCTTCCCTCAGTACGTAAAAGTTTGGTATTTTGAAAACGTTTGCCGGAAAGATGTTTGAGGGGTTTGCTTCTACCTATATTTGTGAACAAACTTTATAGTGCATGAATATTAACAGAGAAAATAGCAGGTTTCTCTTAACAGACTCAAATCCACACAGTGTCTTGCCAATTAGGTCGAACAAGTTGAATCCTGACTTCCACAAACTCATGCAGGATTTTTTTATAACTGCATGGATCCCATTAACGATAGCAATTTGAGTAGCTATTAATCAACATTTAGGTAGGCTAAGTAGCAACATGAGTACATGAAATATTTAGTTTTATTTGTTATGAAATTTGATTTTATTTGCTACTTTTTTTGTGTATCAAAGTTATATGTTTATATGACTAATATATGTAATTTTGCGTGAAAATAAACTTCATTATTTATTTAATTAATATTTTTATTACATGCGGCCCGCTAGAAACATAGCAGATGTCTATGTGGCCCTCGGGGAGAAAAGTTTGCCCACTTCTGTTCTAAGGAGTTTAGAGCTGCAATCTCGGTGTTTTCTTAGTATGTCGTTCCAAGTATAATTTTTCTAAGTTACCTAAGTAAATCACTATTTACAATAAATTATGACATTTTTATTTAGTTTATCTACTACCCACTGTAGAAATAAATACTAATATTTTCTTCCTAATAATAAAAACAAGTCCTTTCTTTTGGTTTTTTTCAGTGATGGTAGTTTTTACGATCGAAACCTACGATAGTTATTTAAATACATTGTATAAGGATGTTATAATTAAAACAAGTGCACCACCATTTAGTTGCCAGAAGATATAAAAAACTAAGTGAAAATCAAACTTTGCTTTGGTGATAGGCTATTAAAAGAAATTGGAACTCCCTTAAAAAAAATTATTCAGAAAAAAGTGGCCAAAGTTGGTGAAAAATTTCATTTTTTAATAAATATTATTTCAATTAAGTAGAATTTACCCATCCTACGCCTACTTTACTTTACAAATACTGTTAGAAATTTCATTTTTTCATTTGTTTAATTACGAAAATATATTTTGACAAAAACATTGTTATAAA
>CABEEJ010007108.1:0-23454 GCA_901482245.1 Timema douglasi | reverse complement strand
ATATGATGTTGCGCTGAAAAATATGATTAATTAAAAAAAGTTCATTTTTAGTTTTTATCCATCACTTTTTAATTTTAATTGAAAAAATATGAAAAAATGGTGCATTTTTTACTCTAAAAAATTGCATAAGTTAATAAATAAATAAAAAAATTAGTTTTATTTTAGCGCCCAGTTGTCCTGGCGCCCATTTCGCGCGCGTCCAGTTGGCGGCGCCCAGTTGTCCTAGACCGACAGGCCTACACGGTCAGTGATAGCCAAATAGTTCCAGTCCAAATCAAAGCTAGCCGAGTGGGTGGACTGGTGCGTCCTGCCTAGCGTGTCCGGTAGTGGGTAGCATGACCAGCGAGTGGTTCAGCGTGTCAGGGGGTGGGCCAGCATGTCCAGCTAATATGCCAGTGTGTCCAGTGAGTTGGCGGGTACAACATTCGTGTAACGTTGGTTAAAGAAGTGTGCTATGTGCGGGGACAAGTGGCGATATATGTCGATTACCAGGGTGACGTATACATCGTTTGTTGTTGTATACTGTGATAGTACTTAACCATTTTGTGACTGTTTTAAATAATTTAATAGCCATTATGTTTTTTATAGCTATTAACTTGTTTGTATACTTTAATTCTATTCTATGTATTGTTGTCCAGTCCCTGAGGAAGGGACCGTTGGATTTTAATGTATTGAATTTTACTACTGAAATTATGATTCTGGACACTTCAGAGCTACAAAAAGTCAGGGTATCCTTTTTGATTCATGGTTTTTTCCAAGATGGTGGCCATTAGAAATTGAAAACGAACCACTCTCGGTAGATACTTTTATTTCAGTAACTTATCATCCACTTTTAATGATCCTATTTTAATATCAAAGGTAATAAAATTTTCTTTGATTTTGCTTTTACTCATTTTTACTGATAGTTCCTTTCTGTGTAGTTGAACTTGTCTCTTTTTGTCAGTTAATATTTGACTTTTATTGACAATTGAACACAACCTGCCGCTGAATGAATGTAGATAATTGAAAAATACATGAATTAACATTTTTGAAAATCTAATTGAATATAAGAATCAAAAACATATGGTGTAAGAAATGAAAATACATGAACAGTACTTTAATACAATAGTTTTAATAAACTATAAAACACAATACATTGCGGTTGTAGTTTGGTTCAGAAATTTTTAAATTTGAAGTCAATTATTTTTTTGATTTATACACTGTGCAACTTTATGATTGATTCGGTAGTGTCAGAATTTGGAGCACTGCAAGGAATGGCGTCTGCATCCACAACTCCAATCACCACATGTTTTACATTAACAGTTTTTCACCAGAGATGATGGAATAAGCCTTGATTCGTTCAATGGAAGAAGGCCATTTTTACTAATATATGCAAACATTGTTGGTACTAAGTGTATGTCAGTCAGACAATTGATTTGAGCATGGGTTGCATAAAATGTTCTCTTTATGTGATTTCTTGTTGACGAACTGGTCGGTGGCGAGGTGTTTAGTGTCACATTCTTTGAATGGTAGTATACCCATACACGAAATTAATCCATTTTTTCTTTCACTTTCTTTCTTAAGAACCTGAACAAGATACTCTTCTGCTTTTGATATGATAGGGTCATTGTTACAATTGTATGTTTTTTCCAAACTCCTGGAGATACACTGATCGTCTCACTGAGCATATGCAAAGCAGGAATAACTGGACAGTTCTCTTTCACTTTGCTGCTTGTGTATGCACAGGAATCAGCCGCGTTGTGTTTCCGACTCCAGCTCTCATACACATCTTTCAGCCCACTTGTCGACATCAAAGCCCAAAAATGTAACGAAAGTACAAGTACGCGTCTGTGTCATTTGATAATATGACAATCCTGTAATACCCATACGTAACATTATTTATACAATGGGGGATATTTCATATACCTGATTATTCTAAACTGCCGCTAAAAAATCTGCAGATGTAGTATTTATGTAGTGTGTGAACACCTTTAAAAAACATAGGTTCTTCTCCTGCTACTTCACTGAGATAAGGCAAAATGTTTGGAAACTTGTGGCTTCTTTAGGAGAAGACCCAATTGGCTATTTAAACCTGAAGTTTCTCTTTATTCTTACTGTATGGCCAAAAATTCTTAGAGTTTACAGGTAAAGGGGCACAATCTGTTAACTCAATAGGTTTTACATTGCTTCTTCGTATTCTCTCACTGTCCATTACTGACCCATTCAAGAATGAGTAAAAACTAAAATCCACTCAACTTACATTTTCACTGTGTAATACAATCCTCAATAAATATATATAGCTCAAATCTGTAAATGTTTTCAGCAATTTGATATTATCCTTTTTCAGGTTTGCCATTACATCAACGACACATGATGTTTTGCTTTCAGGTCACTTATTGTGTGGCACGTAAGTCAATAGGCGAAATATTTATTTCCAATTATTTGGCAAGAATGTGTTTTTGAGATATTGTCATGAATCCACTACTGTCAAACAGATAATTGTTTGGTACTCTAACCATTCTCTAAAATCATACTTCCGTCCTACTACAATATTAAGGACACTATGTCCCCAAATCAAAATTTGAACTGGTTTTTATTTAGAAGTAGACGTTTCACCTTTCTCACTGACTTGTATGATATGTAATGGACTAGAGTTCTGGCCCTTACATATATTCAAGCTTATTTAAATATAGATACAAAATTTTACTAACGCCATGTGTACTGTGCTTAGCGGTAATCCTTTGAAGCGACGGTTGGGTGGCATGAAGAGAAGTGGGCCATTACCACACACACGCGTATGACCAAGAGTCGTCCAATATGAACTGACGCTCGTCGTTGCCCTACGCTTTCTCCCTAGCTAGCTGCGCGGGACGCTTCTAGTACCATCTACAGCCGTCTAGACTCCCCCCTCTAACACTCCATGCCCGTCTGTTCGAGACCGTATAAAATACCTGCCTCCCAGAATATGTATTGTATTCATTTACAAATATTTGCTCGGGGAATATCAACAGACCTCGACTATACTCGCTCCGTCTACTGCTCTGAAGATAGTTGGACACCACGTCACACCATTACGCCACAGACAAGGCTGTTAGAAATATAACTTCTGCTATAAATTAACAAGATAGGAACTGTTCTATTCACGGACTCTTGGGCGTCATCGCCTTCACGCTCTTTCTAATGCCTAGCTAGCTTTGTGAAGGTTCGTTAGCCTGAGTTTAATTGTTTTAAACTCTAAATTGATCACCCCTTGCTATTAATAGTATGAATTGATATTTAAACTTGAATAGTCTTCTTTGACTATGGTTAGTTTTCACTATGTCCTTCTGACTAGTGTTTTGATGGGGCAGTCAGACTCCCCATAACTTTAGGCCATACTTCCTATGGTCTAAGCTTTGTAGTAGTGCTAGGAAGGTTAGATACTTTCATGTATTTATGGTCGACATAATTGGGCCTTTGGCTCTTATTCACCCGTTTTCGAGCAGATTATATTGTAGAGTGACTTTACTCGGTGTTCAAACTGTGGATTAGTGGACAACCCTGTGTGGAGACCCACGTATTGCTGATTATTGTTAGGTCCAGCACCCTTCCGAAGCCGTTAGACTTGGAATATTTATGTAAGTTAACTTTATTCCAATTCAGTTACATGACAGCTAGTGTCGTGTTGGTTAATAATGTGTATCCGGCCTGAGCTTGGTGGTGAGTGTCATGTAGTTTGAAGCCATAACTGGTAATGAATGCTAATTTCTCTAATACTGGAATATGATGCTAGCAACTCCTACAAGGAGTAGCTAGAGTTAAGAACCACATGCAATTTTCAATTATGGGATAGCTCCGTAACTCTTTAAATTATGTCTTGCTCGTAATTAAAGTTGATTACCCAGTGTGGAAGGTATAGCTGTACTCTTTCCCACTTCTTGGGAGGTTATCTAAGGTTGATCCTGTAACAGATATTTAAATGGTATTTACATGACTTGGGTTATATAATCAACCTTTTGCTATAAAGATTGCTTTTATGGTGTGTAAAACCAACGCTCCTCTTTAAGGAGTTACGAGCCATAACTTCTAGGAACCAAGCATTGTAGCCTTGACTCGTTTCTAGTTTACCCCATTTGCTATTTTCATTATTATTATGATTTAAATTCTGACTGACCACTCCCCCATGCTTTAATATAAATTATAATTAATTTACTACAGTATGTAAATATATAACTGATTGCATGTCTCTTAATAAATAAACTAAATTCACTGTTGATAGTATCTTCTTTAGCCGTATGTTCTACCCTTCAAATATTTACTGTTTTTTCCCTCTTGTATACGCTACTGGTTGTCTGACAAAGAAAGAGAGTATCTGTAGAGACAAACGGGGCAGAAGTTGAATGTTTTTAGATCTACCCTAGATATTTTTTCACTGATAGACGTTGTTTGGTTAATTATTCTTTCTTTTCGGGATTCCTTATAAAGCATCTATGCCCTTGGCCTTAAACTTAGTAGCTGTCATCTGATATACTCTTTGATTACTTCCTTTGTCACTAACTTGTGTAAACTGGTACCACAATTTGTAGTATTGTGGATTGAATTTTAATTATTTCGCTCCATTAACTGCAACATATTACCAATTCTCTCTTCGTTTGTATATTTTGTGATTGGGAAAACTTGTGATTTACAATTATCTCGTATTTCTAATTTTTCTCAGCACTGACTGAACGAAACGTATTGGTAACAGCAAGTACTTTATAGTGAATAGGCTCCCGTGAGGTTACAAAGTCAGGGAGTTTCTGATTATTCCTGCAGTACCTTTCTGTGAAGGCTTGATAGTATGTTCTAGAGCCATGTCAGTGAGAATGGCCTTAAAGTTTCCATGTGTTCGTTTAATAATATATTTTCCTTTGGAGAAGTTCTCGTAGACCTCTGGATCTGTTCGAGGGAACTGCCACATATTCTCGAGAAAAGCGAACACCGGCGAGCATAATTTGTTCGAAAAAAATACAAAACAGCGGAAGAAGGGCTTGTAGCGTGTGGAGGGGAAAGGACCATTTCCATTGACGATCGGTTCTTGTAAAAGCTCTAATCAAGTGGACTAAGTGACTGAACTCAATCCAGAATTTGGTAGTCTCACTTTTTCAGATAGTGTTTTGTTTGAATCCTTCAAAATGTTTAAAAATTTGTGCTAGGTTCTGGAATATGTTTTCCAGTTCTTCAGTACATGTTTTGTGCTTATCGTTAGTTTATCTCTTCAGATTTTGCACTTTTGTCAACTTTTCACTGTACTTCTCTATTTTTTGTTCATTAAAAAATTAGCACAACAAAAGTCTTTCTATATATTCACATAATAAAAATATGCCCTTGGAAAATCTTACACAATGAGATCCATTAATCACGGATTAAACAACTTAAACTCCAAAAACAAATTAAGGTACTTAGATTTAGGGGATATAGCATTTCACAATGTTCTATAGTACTGCAATATAGATATATTTCACATTATTCAATATGGACAAATAAATTTACCTATTACAACTCAATAAAATAAACCCAACATTTTGTAACAATAACTCTGTAATGGTAGAAGGTGTATACCTGCTATTATATTAACAGCTGATCAACCAGCGTAGCAGCAAATTCATTTCTAATCTCAGTTTCCATGAATATTTAAAGAATTTTATAATCTCATCGAGTTGTATATGTTATGTTATTTAAATAAAAACCGCTCTTGTTAACTCCTTGACTATTATTTCTGAGTAGGGAAGAGAGAATCTGCGCCACTCTGCTGAGCGCTGTCCTCCAAAGGAACGCGATTAAGTTCATAATTTCTGCTAGGGTTGATAAATTAATAAATGTGGTGTATTGTTTTGAAGACTCAAAGAACGTGCATTGGAGGAAACTGGCATTCAAATCAATCAGGCTATAGTACTTGGCCCCACCGAGGTGTTGGAAGGCGGATTCTATACTGGGCATAGGATACGAATCGAAGACAATATTCTTATTGAGTTTTCTATAGTCTATAACCAGGTGATACCCTTGATCTTGCCTAGGGATGATAGGCCTAAATACGGAACTCACATAGGTAGATTTGAAAGGATGAATAACTCCTTTCTCTTCTATGTCCTGAATAAGGTTTCTGAAAATTTCCAATTTATTTGGCGCGCAGGAGTAAGGACCTGAACTCACCAGTATATCCCATATATCGGTGATAAAATCAGGAAATCGACTTACGACGCGATTAACAGCCTCGAATTCGCTATCTATTGTGAACAAACCTCGAGGATTATCTTCGAAACAAAATTGAATACATTCAGTCGGGTCTAAGTTAAAGGACATTTCCAGGCACCATAAATTTAACTTAGCTTGAGTGTCAAATATGAAATCACTGGCCAGAATAATGTCAAATGGCAGGTCCAAGATAACAAAAAATTGGCGTTTCCGTTAAAATCTACTTATTTTGATATAAAAGAACACCTTTCTGCCCGTTAGTTACAGCGTAAGTTTTAGGAAGATCGATACATAATCGATTTTGACTTTGCCATCTAATCTTTTTAAAAACTCATGACAACAAAGGAATGGCTGGCCCCAGTGTCTAACAGACCAGCACATTTCTCCCCACCCACCTGAATCGTGACAACAGAGGTAGGAACACGTGGCTTAGGGTGAATAGGCGCGACCGAACCACGACTATGGGCACCCCCTACAAGTTTCCCGCTATACATTGCCTCTGGACATGACCTAATCTACGTCAACGAAAACACCTAACACGTTAGAGGTACCAGGGTGCAAAACTCCTAGAAACAGAACTCCCGGGGTTATTTATAGGAACATTTGCATGTACAGGGTCCAAAGATAACGCCATATTTGCAGGCTCTGGAATCAAATCCGTGCGCACGCGATTTATCACCGCCAGTGCATGCATCAGTAAATACTCCTTCTCCGAGAACAGGGTGTCCTCCATAAATGAGGCCAAATAATATAGTTCCTGGACAGTAGTGGGCTTGTTCGTTAAAACAAAAGGTCGCCTGACAAGGGAGTAGACGTTTTCAAGAATAGTGTCCACTATCTGGTGCTCCACGAGGCCACTGTTGAGCACTTGAGCCGCCTCCGTAATCGATAACACGAAGTTCCTCATAAACTTATGGGGGTACTGAAACCCTGAAAGCGATGTGTAACTTTCATAAATATTTTTTCCCTAACTCTACTAGACAATAAGGCATACAAACTAAGATCGATAACCAATATCAAGGATAGGTTACCCTGAATCCCACGGGAAAATAACTATGTCAAACTGGCGGCCGGGGTTCAACCTTGGTCCCGGAACAGATTTATCTGATTACCAAACCCTTCCTTCCCCTCTGACAAGACATCTTGTGAATGTGGGGAATTCCAGGCCTCCACCGTGGTTCGGATTCCACGTTAAACTGAAGGTCCTTCATTTCATCTCACAATCACCCTACCATTACACATTAGCGTAAGTGCGTATAACCCAAACGGGTAGTAAGACGCGGTGCTAATAATAATAATAATAATAATAACTTTGTCAAAAAACCAGATGTTTTGGATAAACAGAGTGTTAAAAACTCATTTTCACTAACTAATTTTAAGCATGAAGCTCTGTTTATCTCTACCAAAAATGTAATTGCGTGGTGTGATCCTGTACATGACATACTCGAATATGACTCAAGATGTCAATAATAACCTTACTCTGGCATTTAGTGTTTATCAGGGTCAGGGGTGGGACGAGTGGCGGAGGGGCAGGTGGGTCACCACTCACATCCTCAGTACGAGGTTCATTTATACAAAAGACAAAGATAGGAGATCCCTACTCTTAACCGTAACACTCCCAAGCTTTCCCCACTTCCCTCAAAGAGAGGAGAGTGACGCATCTTCTCTCTTCCCTACTCAGAAATAATAGTCAGGGAGGTAACAAGAGAGTGTTTTACTTAAATAACATAACATTTACAACTTGATGAGACGAGTGAGACAGCTCAAAGCTTTAGGTGACATCAGCGTTCACATGAAGCTCTAAATGTATTTGAAATGAACATTCCAAAGAAAGAACCTGATTTAATAGACATACAAAGGTTTATGAACCATAGAAATAGTTATAGCCAAAACAACTTTATATAATGTGAGAGATGTAGTGTACAAGTAAACTCGAAAGCGGCATTTATTTATCCTTCCTAAGCCAGTCATAGTTTAATATACTGGTAAAATCAAACATCCTTGATATGAATAATTAATTGAGGATACACACTTAAACATATAACACCTATCTAAGTGCTCTTATTGGCAGCTCCCAATTTGTTTAAATAATAAATGATATGCCTTTATCAAATTATCTAACTCCTAAATCTGAACAGGATATAGTTTTTAATCATTTACCAAAAAGTCAAACTTTAATTTAATAATGATGAAACTAAGCGGCCGGCACACATATTTACTTGCGATCCAAAGATGCTAAAAAAACACAATGCCAAGAGGTTGAAAGTTTAACTATCTAAAACTTTTAAAATTAAATTGTGGAATATTAACTCGTTACTGGCCCTTCTTTTCATTTGGAGACGGCTGACAAATCAAATATTAAATATTAAATAGCATCTTGTGCCTTTTGGTGGTCTCAAGCCTAACTACACGCAACGTAAATCAGGTACATTTATGAAAGCAATGACTACAGAGGAATCTCGCCGTCTTGAGGCTCTATCTCAAACTAACAGACGATAAACTTTAAACTGTATCAACAATATTAAATAATTTATCAACAAATAACACGATCAACTCTACATGGTAAAAGAAATGTCCCCAAAAGAAAGCATTATATCAAAGTTGAAAATACGGTTTTACTCTAACTTTAACCGATTTTAGATTTTACCATGAACTTAGTCCAAAAATACTAAGTCCATTTAACGTGAATTCCATGACAAAAAAAAAAAGTTTAATATCTATATAATCTGAAACGATAATTTTGAAAATGTTTAAGATATTTTAAGCCGAGAGGGAATTTAGAGTATTAATAGTAAATTAAATTTTCGGAAACCTTTATTTTAGTTGATTTTTGATTTATTTATTTTCCTATCATCCAGCTGCGAATCGTGTTCAATTGTCAATTAAAGTCAAATCTTTGTCAAAAATAGACAAATTCAACTACACCAAGAGGAAATATTGAGAAAATCATAAGTAGAAGACTCAAATACGATTTTATTACCTTTAATATAAAAAAATATTATTAAATCGGATTATTGATTACTGAAATAATAGGGTCTAAACCAAATGACCGCCATCTTGGAAAGTACCAGGATTCAAAAAAGTTACTCTGACTTTTTGTAACCCCTATAGGTTCCAGAATTGTAATTTCATAAATAAACTTCCATACACATTAATCCTAAGGGCTCCTCTCTTCAAGGACTGGACTATTACTCTTATCATTTAATTCCGTGACTTATTTGGTCTTAGTTAATTTAATTTATCCTATCAGTGTGTGTGTTGTTTAAATTTAATAATCAAAACTATGAATATTCCGTGTGCATTTTAAATCTTGTTTGAACATAATCTATGAAACTTTATAATCCGAACAATGTTTTGTGACATATATATGCTATGTAACTCATAATTAAGTAATCTCCTTCACAAATAAATGAAACAATAATTTGTTTATCACTTTTATAGCTCAAAACAAATCAAAACTATTCATCTTTATAAAATGTAAACAATCTTGAACAAAAAATAGTAGGCTTAAATAAAATAGAAAATTGGTACTACATAATCGTACACACTTTCTCAAAAGTAAATATTAGTTAACAAAGTTTTTTTAAAATCTGTTATAAGTAAAACAGAATTAAATAATAGTTCTACATTTAAATCCATTTTTCTCAGAAAAAAGTCTAGTCTGATATACATAATTTGAATCATTCCCAAGTTAATGATTTTAAGATATTTTGTATAAACCCTTTCGAAATTAGTCGTTATACAACACTGGTCCAAAAACTATTAGGGTGAGCTATTCACGTATACATACAGTCAGAGACGGTCTTCAGTTTTGAATTAATTTCAGAAAGTTTTCCTTATAAATTCAAAGAATTAAAATCTTGAATATTGAACAAGATTTTTTAAATAGTTTATTTGGCTGTGGAATGAGGTTTTTCCTATTTTTTGTTGTGTTAATGCAAACTAATTTTATCTTTTCAAATATTATGAAATTTATCTTTATTTAGGTGGCCTGGAAGGATGAGTTTATTTTCAAATTTGACATATAACTAGGGCATGCTTACTTATATAAAATCTAAAGTAGGCCTACTATGATGAAATGTTCAAACGATATCTTTTAAAGGTTGTGTTCACAAACTAGTATTTCTAAAATTGAGTATCTACTTAGTCATAATTTAACGTATTAAAATGAAAGTACTCAGAAAATAGATTTGTACTCAAAAGTAATGGATACTGCTGGAAATATTGACTCAGAATAGTTACTACACTTTTATCTATATCAGCACTACAAATTGAAGTACACTCTGGTATATTGTCTGCCTATTAATTGTTGTAGATATAACTACACTTCGGTAAAAGCTAAGTCATAACAAAGTGGACGATTATTTTTAAAATGAGAAAGTGCATCATTGATCTCAACATAATAACATGTTTGCATGCATACTTGAAATTGAATATATTGTATTTAGTATATGTGAAGTTATAATATTGCTGATACAACACACCAACTGTGACTATGTGGTTGGTTCGTAAGCTTAGGGTTTAGAAGAACTTACCGAAACACTACCAAAGAAATAAACTAATATTATTGTAATATATACGACTGGAAGTTTTTTTTAAAGAGCTACCTTTGGACAGTTAACTATTGTTATAGGTAGTTTACCCAATAAAAACCAAGTATAGTTTTATATTTTCAAATTTAGATTGTTAAATTACCACTAAATATAATATGTGGGTGATAACGACCATTTTTATCTTGTACTTCACAAGAAACATAAAAACTGAGCTTGATATTTTAGTTAAACCTGTCAGTTTGAGTAAAGATTTCCTTAAAATAATCCATTCCATCATAGAAGTTAGTCGAGACAACGGGCCTAGGCCCCTGGTCACCATCATTCTACAAGAAAGCTCTACTCATCTTTCAAAAGAAGTGTTCAGGCAAGTGCATATGTTGGAATATTTTTCTACTTTAACCCTACACATGAACAAGGACTATGCTTTGGAAATTGAAGAAATATTTGACTATAAACATCTGTTAGATGGTACCATAGGGGTACCGAGTGTTGTATTTTGGTTCTTTGGGTTAAGTGATTCAAGTTTTTGGGCATATCTTACACAATTTAGGAAAACTTCCCTTGGTAACCCAAGAACACCGTTTATATTGATAACTACTTCACAAGATCAATACCAAATTCAAATATTTAAAAGAGACTGCTATAGGACATGGGATGAGTATAATATTTTGAATTTCGTTATGATTTATTTTACTCCTGTTTCCTTAAATGGATATGAAAACAAAGCTGAAATTGCCTACCAAGCAACCACAACGGCGTTGCTTTTCAACCAATTTGCGTACAAAGGATCAATTTTAGAATCATTTACAATGTTGAAGGAAAAAGATAATCTAAATATTATTTCAGATAAATTAAAAGATATTTACGGATATGAAATAAAAACCACCGAAGGAAGAACTGTCTATGGTTTGAAATTAGGTAAATCAAAAGTCGAGTATCTGGGTATGAAAACGTTGATTGACTATATGAACGCGACACTGGTGACGATCAAGAAGACTCCTAAAACCGACGACTTTTATAATTCTCAGGATGAAGAACACTCGCTTATTAAGGATCTGCAACCGGATATATATGGAAATACGTTTCTAAAACACTCAAAAAATATATTCAAATCATCAAATCCTATAAAAAATAGTTGTTTCAAATTCCTTGTGCCCAAGGCAAATCGTGTTCCACAATATTTGAACGTAATTTTGCCTTTCAATAAGAATATTTGGGCACTTGCTGTTGGTACCCTACCAATTATTGCAATGTGCTGGAAAATATTTAGACATAACTCTTTATTCGAAACTGAGACTTTGTTAGAAACGTTTAGAATCTTTACGAGTGGTGCAACAGTATTTACATCAGTTTCATCATCACACAGATTCTTTATCATGTGTTGTTTATTGTTAGGTTTGTTATTGGTGAGCACATATAAAGGAAGTTTGACCAGTTACTTGACTACCCCTCATTATTATCCTGATATCGATACAATAGAACAGTTGAACAATTCATGACTGCTAATATCAGCAGCACATATGGACGGCATAGAAGGCTTAAAATATATTTTATTGGATAGTTTAGATTTTAATGACGCAGTTTCAAAAATGTTTATACAAAAAACTTCCATAACACATGATATAAAAAGTGCACTAGACAGAGTAGCATTTAATAGAGACACGGCTTATGTTGATTCGTCAATTGTAATCCAGTTTTATATCAAACTAAACGACTACTATGAAGATGGCTATCCTCTAATGCACGTCATGAAGGAGTGTATCATTTCAGTTTGTCTCGTTGCACATTACCCGGATGTTTCTCCTTTTCAAGAAAGAGTCAATTTATACCTTCGAAGAATGTATGACTCTGGAATACTAGAAAAGTGGATTCACGATGACGAATATGAGCTCACACTATCTGCTCGTAATAGGGTCAAGACAAAAGAAAGGAAACCTTTGACCCTCGGTCATGTTCAGACTTCATTTTATATCCTTCTTGGAGGATTGATCCTTAGTTTCATCACACTCTGTTGTGAGCTTTTATGTAACAGTATTGTGTGCCATAAACATTACCTATCTTCAAGAATGATACAAGTTGTCAAATAGAGATGTTATAAAATTAATTTTATTCTCCTATGAAAATATTAATTATTTAATTATATATGTATATTTTTTCAAATGGTATGTAGGCGAGTAAAATTATTACACTTATAAATGAAGGTTTTTCACAAGTCAATGATTTCTTTGGTTTTAAGTTAGTACCTTTTCATTTAAAAATCAAGCTCATGAAAATAGTAAGCCAGCCATATATATAAAATAATATTCACCATATTTTCTGTTAATAGCAGTCATCCATTATATAAAAATCACACATAAAGAGTGGAAAACGATATGAGTAGATGCCACGTTTATTTTGAATTAAAAGGTCAATTTCAAGATTAATAGGGTCAAATAAGTTCAAAATGGGTAATTTTGAGTTTTTTTTATGTATTCAGTGTAGAATCACTAAATCTATCCAATGAAACTAAATTAGATACACTGTAGATGTATGGAAACCTGTTAATTAACATCTTAACTGTCATATTATTTGTAAATATATAGCCAAATGACACACAAATCTTCAACTTTCTCAAAAACATTTTTCAATGCATAATCAAGCTAGCTTAGCAGTCCGATTAGTGGTAACTTTTGATTTTATCGTTTCTGGGTTTTATCTTATCTTTAACAATTGTATAAAACCAGAATTGATATAATCATGGCCATGAATCCATAATTTAATGTTCTTGGACAGGACATTGTCGTGGCTGACGGAGATGATAGTGATATTCATTCAGATAATGACTTTCCTCTGTTATCAATAGCAAAAAGTGGTGCTGCATCGAGTGAAGTGATTTGTGATCAACAGCTCAAGAACGTGGAAAATAGAAAGTTGTTGCCAATGTTAATGAAAGACTTATAAAGGAAACTTTTGGGTTTCATACCGTACTTAAAAAGAACAAATCGAAAATATTTGCTGATCTCTACAAGGTAGTACTTATTAACAAAACAGATAAAATACAGGAAAATATTAAAACTGAAATAAAATTACTTCAGTGACTGCCTAATGATGTAACTGCCTGCGAAAATGTTGAAATGGTTAATGTATTAAAGCATAAACTGTATCCAATCCCGTTCTTATTAGCTAAGCCAGGAGGTAAGATGAACGCAACACCAAAATGAGAACTTACCACTATTTTGATTACTGGACTTCCCACATACTTGGAAGTTCCAGCTTCTGACATGAAAATATATGTGATGATTGATGGGCATGCAGTTATTCAGGCTCTTGGAAAGCCTGATAAATGTCTCACCATTGGCGACTACGACCATGTGTTTATGAAATACGTGACACATTACTTTGCAGAGCATACAACAAGAGTTAGCCCAGTTTTCGATCGTTATTTTGGGGAGGAGACTATCATAGCAGGAACCAGGTTAGACAGTTTAGGCAAGTTGAAGACAATTCGTAAGATCATTGGTGGAGAGAATGTATCATTTCCAGAAATATTTGTACAATTCATTGCATTAAATGAAAATAAGCCCGAGATTGCTCTCTTACGATCAGAGTTTATAATACAGAAAGGTAAGGATCTATTACTACAGTACGAGTTGGTAACAAGAGGTGAATTCTTTTATGCCACACACGCCAAATCAATAAGGAGACAAGATGCCATACTTAGAGGTAACCATGAAAAGGCTGATACCAGTTTGACTTTGCATTCATGTGAAGCTGTCGATGTAACAATACAATCTTCGTATTGTACAATTACTACCCTACCCAACCTGATATTACACGTTCAGTCGCTTAAAGCATACTACCCGCTCCCAAAAATAACCTCGACGCATCCTACAATAGTAAGCTTCACTATTGTAGCCCAATGTAGCCCCAACAATCATACATCAAATCAGCATTCTTAAATATTCATTATCAACTGTCTACTTGATAAACTGTTCCTCACGTACCTTCTGATCTTCAAACTGGCCTCGCTACGATGCTACCAAGTCAAAACCGCCAATGTAGAAGAGTGGGGCGACAACGACTTGAGAAGTCCGTATTCGACGATCTACCCGGCCCGAGAATTACGTTAACACTGGACGATGTTTTCCAAGAGTTCAGTCATCAAATCAACAAACCCTGTACTGCCCCCTTGCGGAGGGATAAGGAAACCCTCGCCAAACATCGGATGTTTCTACATCGGTCAAAGAGATGGATTATCGTAACAACTGCATTGCGACGATAGACATCCAATCAGCGACCAGGAAGACTTGTGAAACTACACCATGATGACGAAATGAATTGTTACTGCGTGATTGACTAGTATGTGTAAACCCCCCCTTTTTTTTCTTGTTTTCTAGACTCAATATATAGGTTAATGTAAATTGTATTATATAGAGCATTATGAAAGAACTTTTGATATAGAGCAGACGATATATCGAGGTCATGGAGGAGGGGATCGGAGAAAACTTTACGTTTGATATAATTTAATTTATGTTTGTAAAACAGACAATTTTATTGGGGTCATGGATGAGGGACCAATGGAGTAAATTGTTAAATGTTTGAGTCAACGCCATGGAGAAATCGCGTCTGACATTATATATCTTTATTTTATATAGCTAACTTTGTTTTGGCGTCATTTAGATCAAACTTATAATGTAAATAGTTAAACCTTGGAAGTAACGTAAATGGAGATATTTCGCTCGGTATATGTCAATTTAAAATGTATAACTAACTTTGTATTAGCGTCTTGTGAGATAGGCCTGTTTTGTAAATAGTCATAACACAAGCAGCGTAATGGAGAAGTTACGTTTAATGTAACTGTCAGGGGTGTTAAAGAACATATATAGACTACATGGAAACATAAAGAATGTCATAGTTGTTATTATCTTATAGTTCTATAACCATTTGGCGTAACGTTTTTAGTTAAAGTAAACTGTTATGTGGCAACGCAACCACTTGCGTTTGATTCTCTACTTCATGGATTACATCCATGAATTATCCTTGTGACTAATGTAAACTTTGAATTGAAGTAATTAGAAAGACACGAGATGCCACACAGTAATCTTGTTCAGTAAATACGATACTCTTTTTTATGGGTAGCTATCGGCCTGTTTATGTTTTCTTTTATAGTAGTAGCTATTGGAAGTTTTTGAATTAAGGCCACACTTTCCATTGTTTGTTTTCTGCTTTGAGCAAATTAAAGTATTTTTGATTTAAAACACTGCTTTTTTATCTGTTGTCATTTATAAATGTACGTTACATCCTTCCTATCCTGTATTTTTGGGGGCCTTACCTATAGGATCGGCGGAGGGTGTAATATCGACAGAGGATATGAAATAGTGATTGCTATCTGCAGGGATACTCATGTAATGTTTCAAATCACTTAAGTTGGCTCACCACCACCTCAAAATTAAAATTTAAATATACCACCGTTTTGCACCTATTTTGAACCCAGGTATTACATTTTGTGTGCTAACCCCAAATACGGTAGGAATGTTTATGTTTGGGTTGGGAGGGCGGGGAGGGTAGAAAAAGCTAAAAGCAGCGTCCCCCTATCTAAATGTTGGATTTTTTAAAAATTCCATCCTGAAAGTACTGTTTTGAACCTTTCCCCCCAAAGTATGGTGTTTTTTACCTGAATAGTTTTGCAAAAAAAAGAAATTAAAAAAGAGAAAAAAGGGGGGTAAAGTTAAGCGTAGCCCGCCCACTCACTAATTGGGGGTTTGTTTAGTGCCAAAATAAAAGTCCTTTTTTGGCGTGCGGCACCCTTATAGATTAGCAATAAAAAAAAAAAAAGATAAGTCGTTGGACCCTCCCTCCATCCCCCACACCCTCAAATTAAGAATGTAAATATGTCATCGTTTTCCACCTATTTATCACCATTTTGAACACAGGTACTAAGTTTTAAAAACCATCCCCAGAGATTTTACGATTGTTTGTGATTGGGGAGGGGGGGGGGTAAGAAGAGTAGCCCCTAATATTAAGCTATTGTAACGAGATTAGTTTTTAACAGCGGGACCGGCGTGCTCTCATTGTTTACCCAGGCTGCGCTCCTTGTTCTCTCTCTCTCTCTCTCCCTCCTTTCTCCCTCCTTGTCTAGCAGGTAAGCAGCAGCCTTCTCACTTGAGTGGAGGTTTAGAAGGGGGGGGGGGAGTGAGGATGGAGACACGTCTGGAAGGGTCTAGGTCCTTTTAATTCTAGAAGTGGAAGATTCGAGACCCTTAGCTGGCACCACACCTATATATACACGCTCAGCGATAGCTAGGTCTGCGCAGTTCTTGGTTCTCAACCAGTGAGACCGGGAGTGAGCCAGCGAGTCCAGTGTTCGTGTGGCGCGTGCCGGTGTAGTGTGTATGGCGCTGGGACCTGTGGCGGGGTGCCGTGAGTGTCTTTAACATTGAAAGTAAATTGTACCGTGAACGAACGTTTTAATAAACTGATATCTCGATATTTCACTATTTATTCAGTATTTTTGTTAACAATCTGTTTACTTGATTTGATGTAATTTTATTTTATGTGATTTCATTTGTGTATAGATTTACAAACAATTGCGTGTATTACCCGAGTCAGTGAACTGTTTGGTTATAATTAATCAAGTGTAATTTTATATTATGTGTTTTCATTTGTTTATTGATGTAAAGACAATTACTAGTATGACTTAGCTCAGTGATCTGCTTAGTAATAATTTATTCTGCGTTATTCTATTTATTATATCCTTATTGGTTTATTAATTTACATAATTAATTTGACTACCTAATTTTCTTAATTCATATTTAACCTGCAACATTCTCCAATATTCCCAAAAGAGCCTGTGGTTCACGTGTGAACGGTCCAAGACCCTCCCAGGTCACGCGCGCCCCACGTTACACTATTGATTTTTAATTCCAATCTAAAAGTTTTGGTTTGCACCGTTTTCCAACCAAGAATGGCGTTTTGCACCTTAATAGTAAAACAAGAAAAACATATGTTAAATTAATAAATGGACGGGGTGGAGCTAAGCGTAACCCCCAACTCGATAACTGAATTACTTTTTAATGCCAAAATAAATGCCTTGTTTTGCTCCGTTTTGCAACTTAATAGATTAGTTAGGGGAAAAAATTAATGTAAGATAAACTTAAGTAGTTGGTCCCTCCTTCCAGCGCCTGCACTCTCAAATTAAAATTGTAAATACGTAATTGTTTTTTAACCTGTTTTACACAGTGTTGTACCCAAGTATTACGTTTATCACCCCAGTCTCAATGACGGTGCGATTGTTTTAATTTGAGAGAGGGGGGTCATGTGAAGTGTAGCCACCCCTAAGTTTAAATTTTGGTTTAGTAAGAATTTAAAAGTTTTTATTTACATCGTTTTGTGGCCAAGTAAGGCGTTTTGCACCTCAATTGATTGGTGAGAATTTTTTTAAATATGAGATAAAATTAAGTTGTTGGACCCTCACCCCAGCCCCCGCACCTTTAAATCAAAATTGTAAATATGCCATTTTGTTTACTTACTTAGCACCATTTTGCACCATAATAGTCTTGCAGGAAAAATAAATAAATTTTAATTTAAAAAATGTTCGGGGGCCAAGTTGTGTAAGCTCCTCCAATTTAGAAAAAAAATATTGTATTCTACTTAAGTTTTCCTCGGATAGCAGTCATTTTTAAGCACAATAAAAAAATTAATAAAAAATCAAACAACATCGATCAAACCATTTTTTTAATATTTCAAATAGTATTTTTTTAAACTACCCTCAAATTATTTATATTTCTTAAAAAATAAATAAATCTTCTTATTTATCATGAAAAACAATTAACATATACCCATTTAAATAAAATATTAAAACACTTTTTGAAAGATTTCTAATTTTCTAAAATTTATCATAAGTAAACTACTATTAAATTAATATATTTTATAAAAATCAACATACGTTATTATAAAATCGTGTAAAATAGTCCCCAGTGGGCAAAATGGTTAAATCTATTTTCAAAAAAAACACTTCAGTGGTAGAATCGTCTAAGTCGTCCCTTTCATGTTAAACTAGCCTGCTGGAGATAAGGAGATCGGTGTTTGAATCTCGGTTATGTCTACTGATGGTAGATTTCCCTCGATGGTTTTCCATTCTCCTTCCACGCAAATGCACGTAGATTACTTATAAAATGTTTACGTCATCATCCCTAACATTATAGTAACTACCATAGTTGCGTTTAAGCTGAACAGGCAGTAAAACGCAATGTTTCAAACTTTTTTTCTTTTTTAAATTAAAATCTTTCAAATATTAGTAGTCGGCACTACTATTAAATGAATTATTTAAGAAAAACAAATATATATGTAATTATTTTTATTGTAAGCATGTTTCCAGATACCCATTTTGAGCCAAATTGCTTAAATCTTTACAAAATATTTCAAATTTTATAAAAAATCAGTCTTTGTTAAACTACCCTTTAGAAAAATTTTCGCTAAAAAATAAGTGTACATTTCTATTTGTTATGTTGAAAACTTCCAAGATATACATATTTAACCAAACCGATAGAGACATTTTCTAAAATCTTTTGGCTTTCCAGAATTACCTCTTAATTAAACTGCACTAAAACGCGTTTTTACTTTAAAAAAAACCATAAGTACACATAGTTATTTGTCAGATCAAACACTAGCTAGATACACAATTTAAACTGAATTGGTAGAGCCTTCTCGAAATATTTGTAATTTTCAAAAGTCACTCTTAAATAAATTACCGTTAATATAAGGCTTAGTGTCAACGTCAATACAAATCCCCAAAGTATAGCCTTTAAAATTAATGTTGAGCAAAATCATTCAAACAGTTTAGGAGCTATATTCGGAGACAGACAGAAATGTAAGATCCACTTTTTGAATTCAGGGAAAAATAAAACTTAAGGCTTCATTATAATCTTAAGGTTGAAAATGTTCACGATTATAATAGGACCACTTTCTCTGAATATGAGGAAATAAAAAAAATCTATAAACAAATGGCTGAACTATATTTAAAGCACACTTTAACACTTGTGAATAGTTATTTCTTTAAAGTCAAACATTTAAATATAAAATATAGTTTTTATTTAAATTCTACATAAGATTCAAATTATTTTTTCCAAAATACATTAAACCATCTCAACTTTTAAAATTTGACGTAAAATATGTTGGGGCAAATATTTTACATTTCAAAGCACTTTAGCTGGGGTCATTTCAAGTTAAATAAAACCTTTTATTCAGCACAAATTTTAGCTATTAATTGGACCTAAGCATTATAATTTTTTACTATTTCTGAATATTATGAAAAAAATTACTAGTTAATGAGCCATGGACTGGAATGTTAAGCACCTTGTTATTTCATAATCATAAATTTCCATTAATGAGGAAAATATTGTTGGTTATTAATGAAACCTTTAGAATAATATAGTACACTTTTAAAGGAAAGTGGCAGCTCTCTAATATTAAAGATGCCCATGCACACCCTTCCAGCTTGAACACATTCGATAAAAGAAGCTCAACTAAGGAAGTTTTGTTCTTACACTAGCCACAAGGACAAGATAACCATCGGGACCGATAGTTACTAAGCAAGAATTTGCAAGATAACGAATAGTGACGTTTCCAGAACTACTTATATTTAAAGTGACTGAATATTGAGAAAAGCAGGGTATACCATTAATATTTCACATAGTAAAACCCATTTGAAGAGATCATCAGACTTGTCCATATAAGAGAGAAATGTCATCAACAAGGCAATAATTTTCAAATATGATGAAACTAAAACTCAACTATAAGACACATGTATATCATTAAAAAGGTACCCAAAGTAAAAAAAAATAAACTAGTGTGTACAATGGTTTCCAAACAAGACATTAAAACAATATATTTATTTTAATTTTAAAGTAAATTGATTATTAAGGTGTAAAACATTGTGTGAAAAACAGTTTAAAACTAAAAACCTTTATAAAATTTGGAAATTCGTGAATATTATAAGACCCTATAACGTTGTGATGTAATTAATTATTATTCTGATTAAACTATGAATTTTCAAATCTTCATGTTTGAATGCATACAATACATTAAGATTAGCATAGGAAAACTCCCCATGTTTGTTTGGTGAAACAAGGCGTGCGCTGAACTTGGCTCATTAATTCATTCTGATTTAATTTTTTGTTGATTTTTATTCTTGCAAAACAATCAAGGTGCTAAACGACATACTTGAGGGAAAAACGGTGCAAATCAAAACTTTTAAATTGGCATTAAAAAACATTTTAATATTAGGGGTTACTCTAAACTAGCACCCCGCTCACGAATATAAACAATCGTAAAGTCTCTGGGGGGGACGGTTTGTAAAATTTTGTACTTGATGCGAAATGGTGCTAAATAGCTGGAAAATAATGGCATATCTACATTCTTAATTTGAGGGTGTGGGGGATGGACGACTTTATCTTTTTGTATGTTAATAACCAGTTGCGATATAAAAAAAAGCCTTACAAAGGTCACGGGAGGAATACTTGTTGCAAAACCTTTGAAAAACACCCATGTCTTGTAAATGGTGTGGGACGGGACGGAAATCTTGAAACAATTGAAAAGTTCATGTGTCATTTATATGGAACGCCAGAACCCCCTACTGTTGACCATAACAGGCTTCTACTCTTCAATAAAGGCCCAGATACAGACTCCGTATCCGTAGGTCCGTGGTCCGTAAGAAAATCTACTCGCGATTACAGTCTCAATATCCGTAATCACGTGACCGTTTCAACCAATGAGATAGTAAGAGACTTCATCCAATCAAAAAATTCGAAAGAAAATAGTCTACAGCACGGAGCGTGCGTCAAGCAGTCAGCTGATCAAAGAAACCAAAAACAACTTTGTTGAGAAAACTTCCAGTATTTATATTAAAATATAGGTTAAGAACAATCACAAGAAATATATTTATAACTTTATTTTAACTATCAAACTTAAAATGATAAGTGTTTACAATAGCCTGAAAATCCTAAAGAGAAAATGTAAGCCTACTAATATTTTAGGCGAAAATCACTAGTATCCATAATTTATCAATTAGAAAAATTTAAATGACGCTAGTAAATGGAGTATAAACCAAATAATAGGGATGTTGAACCTACAAAAGCAAAGTCAATATTTCTGAGAACTTGTTATTTCTCAGAAAACACTTTCCTAGATGTCGCTCTTCCCGGAGTGTTTAGAGTTTTAGAAAAATATTTCTGAAATAGGTCCGCGTGTATCCATCTTTTCATTTTGTATATGTTTCCCTAGCGGCGGATTCTATCACTACTATTCTTTCTTTATTTCAACGCGCATACGCATATTTACTCGGCTGTGATTGGTAGTCCGTATAAACGAGTCCGTAGAAAGTTAAAGTTGGGCAACTTCTACGGAGTAAGGAGCATCTTTTTCTTACGGACCACGGACCTACGGATATGGAGTCTGTGTCAGGGCCTTTAGGTGAAGAATGCTCTTGAATTACTACCACCAACAAAAGATGCATTGGAGCTTCACACTTCACGCGTCCATAAGAAGGTGAAAATATAGCTACAGGCAAATAAAGAGCAAATAGATGTTGCTTCTCCCATCGATACTCTGGCATGGAAGAAGGAATCAGGTTGTTTGAAACCAGTATGGACAAGGTTTTCCGCGATTCCTGATTCATGTCTGGAGCATGTCACTTGCACATGTAAGTTAAAGTGCCGGACTGTCCACTGTTCATGTTTATTAAAACATCTCAAGTGTACTCCCCCGTGTGGATATGATTCCCCCCACTGATGCAACCCTTCTTCATCATAATAACCTCATCAGTAGTGTACCCACAGGGGGGAAGGGTTAAAGGGGGCTTGAATCCCCTAACCATAGCTCGGAGATGTTCCGAGATCAACGAAGATCCAAAGAGAAAATAAAATGATGTGGGGGGAGGGGGGGTCATATGACCAGTGAAACATTGTGAGCAAAGAAAATATCAAGTGCCATTCATCTTTGTGTTGATCCTCCCTAGTAGTTCTAATTGATGTTCTTGCAGTCTAGGAAGTGGCCTAAGTCCTAAAGATTCCAACATGTTCTAAATCTCCCAATTTCATATGTGGTTCCATTGAGGAGTTACACAGTGGCTAGACATTTACCTATTATAGATAATCAGAGGTTTTTCCGACAATATGTGACAGTTAAGGCAACTTTAAATTAGGCCTATTTATTTATTATTTTGTTTGATTTTCACGTTTATACTAGTAAAATATAAATGATTGAGTTAACAAATACCAATAGAAACTCTTCCAATACAGCTTCCTCCAGGTGTATATAATGGCTAAAAAGGTTGCCTCCGCCAGTTTCCGCCCCCTCCCCCTCCTCTATTTCACAATCCTGCGTATGCTATTGCCTCATATACAGTCTTCTTCGTCTCCCATGGCTGGATAAATCTTAAATTGATCAATCTTTAAATAAAAACTGTAAACAAGCGTTAAAACGAACACATTGGATTGTTAATATAGCTTGGTTCTGCGCTGAAAAAGATTTCGAAAAAATTGAATATTTGTATATCACTTGGATATACATGTACGCAGGGCCGTAGTTAGAGTAATTGGCGCCCGGGGCAAACAGTAACATTGGTGCCCCCTCTACGCAGCCACCCAATTTCCGCCCAATCATAACGGAGCAATTGATGGTGTCATCGTATTGTATACCTGTTTCAGATGTAATACAATAGCTGTATAACAAA